>JASTWP010001129.1:0-89494 GCA_030770255.1 Temnothorax ravouxi
CGGCAAAGAAATATTTTTGTATCTCTCATCACTCGTCACTAGCCAGATATGATGTCGAATCTGAGGTAAATCGCTTATGATTTTTATTAACAAATGGAGAATTTAAATCTTCTGATGTCACTTTGTCATTATCACCGATAATTCGATATTTTAACATTTATGTTATTGTAACATTCGAGTGCAATGTGCGTTGACATTCTAATTGCATCTTGTAACGACATATAGTTTTTAAGTCATAATGAGCAACAAATTTGTATTCTTCAAAGAACGGCATTGACTGCTTTTTGCCGGCGAAATATAGGTGTAGCCACCAATGCCACAATTTCTATTCTTCCAGCTATTATAGCGTCTACAGACTTGTAATGACGAACAGAGAATTCTGTAACGTAGCAAATAAAATTGATTTGTCAGACAATTAGCTACACTGTATTACTTATTTTAATATTTTACTTACGCTTTTTTCAACTGGATAATCTTGAATTAGCTGTACGTAATATTTTGGATCGATTGTCAGTTTGCGAATTCTTGTTTGAACAAAAAGGCTTCTTGAATTCTGTCCTAATATCATCATCTGTAACATACTGTCCATAAATGCCACCCAATTAGATCCCTGGCGAAAATAGGAAGTTCATAAGCGTTTGAAAAGCAGAAATTGCAAACGCTTTATTTTCGCCAGGGATGTCCATGCAATATGGCCGTTTGATCCCGAAACCGATGTACTTTTCAATCCACGAAATACGCCGGCGTATTGATAACCCACGAAGCCTTAATTCCTTGTAGATGTCTTTTATAATAATTTTTTCTTCATCATCGACATATTTAGCAAGATTGGCAGATATTTTTTCATTTTCAATATTAGTTGAAATTCGTAATATTCCAGTAACAAAACAGCGTTATCTTCTTCGGTTATTTTAAACCTGTTTGGTACCTAGATATAGATACAAATTCTTTAAACATAAAATGTTATAATAAATCAAGTAAACGAGAATATATCAATATGGGATAGAGTATATATATCTTACAAAAGCAGTTTATTTGTAAAATGAAAGATACCATCGCCCATTGACTCTCTCTCTTGATCCATGCAAGCACCGTGGAAGAATCAGTCCAACAGTATACCTTGACCTCAGGACGATTCAAATACTTGATGGTGCTACACAGTAATCGAGCTCCAATAACAGCACCCATCAATTCCAGGCGTGGGATCGTTGGCTTTCCTAGGGGTGCGAGTCTGGATTTGGCCTGAACTAGGTGAACTTTAATCCCCTGGCTGCAGACAACTCTTACGAAAATTACTGCGGCATAGGCGGCTTGACTGGCATCTACAAACAAATGGAGTGAAAGAAAATCATTAGTTCCTCCAAAAGCTCATCGCGGAATTCTAACTTCACGAAGAAGCTCTAAGTCTAGTAGGTAAGCTAGGCCGATTCTAACCATGGGATCTGAGGGGGGGTGAGGGGCGGGGGGGACCGCGGGCGGGGGGGACCGCGGGTGGGGGAAACCGCGGGGAGGGAGGGGGACCGCGGGGAGGGGAAAACCGCGTTTTTTCGAGCACCGCGGGGAGGGGGAGGGGGGAACCGCGTTTTTGGGCGCCGCGGGGAGGGGGAGGGGGGAACCGCGTTTTCGCCGCGCCGCGGGGAGGGGGAGAGGGGAACCGCGTTTTCCGGCGCCGCGGGGCGAGGGGGTCCGCGTTTTCCGGCGCCGCGAAGCGACCGCGTTTTCGCCGCGGGAAGGGTCCGCGTGCAACGGCCGCGCCGGTCCGCGTGACGTCACACGCTCCTGCTCGCGTTATCTCTCCCTCGCTCCGGTCGTGCGCGTCTTCTTGTTCTCGCGGTTCCTCCCGGCCCCCGGCCCCCCCCCCCCCATTCGCGTTATCGCTCACGATCGCATATATTTTTTTCGCCAACAATATTTAATCGTTTAGATCTTCGCGATATTTAATTTTAATATTATATTTAAGTAAACGATAAACGTAGCTTAACGACAGGGAACGGTAAATGAAAAGGAAATTTTTTAACCATATTATATGTATTTATTTATCATGAAGCGCATTATACACAATAGTATCCAAAGCGTATGCTAATAATTCACAATCAATAATCGAATTTTTATCATAAAATTCACGCAAGATTGTAACTGCGTTACATTTATCGGTGATACAATTTTGACGTAAAATTGTTACAAACTGTTTGAATTTTTCACTTACACCGTGAACATTTAGACATAATTGAAAATAAACATTCTCGACGCAATGTTCTAGTTCGAACAGGAAGAGTACAGTTGACGGTTTCATGTACAAGTTGGTGCCGCACGACGTCAATTTTACAATATCCACGTCACATATTTTAACAAGCTCCAGATCTCGAAACGTTAGCGATGATGGTGCCGATGACTGCACGAGTCGCTGTATATCAACACGTTTTTCGATGAATGTCACCCACGTTGCATGTGGCAGAATTATCCGATTGCCTCGGTTATCACCAATATGTATATCCACAGAGGACATAGGTCCCGCGTTGATTCCAACAACCAAAAATTTATATGATGTCGATGTCAAGGCAAATCTCCTTCCCAAAATACGTGGCGTGTAGTGGGGTTTATCAAAACTGTAAACAAAATACAATTACGTTTATAAAAGTTTTTTGCACAAGTATATATACGAAAATTAGCGGTACTTACTCATTGTGTTGTTTCTCGCACGCTTCATCCTGAATCGGAACGTAGTAGTTCACACCGTGAGTGTTCATCGTATCTAGCTGTTTGCGACGTACTCGAACCGTATCGAACTCTCGACTGCGCTTTAGAATCCTCGTAGACCATTTATACATACACAAAACTGCAAATCTTGCAAAAATAGCGCCAATGTACGGCTGCTGCATGGTGACCACCACCACAATCCACATATACGTTAAATGTAATATCTTTGTCAAGAACATTCGTGATGAGATCACCTCATCGGGCATCAAATATGATTTCTTTTCAAGAGCATACGTGTCTCACGATGATTTCATCGAACACGTGCAAAACTGCAAATTTTGCAATTTCGCATAAGTCAATGGAGAGTTATTGTTTTGAAGAACATGTCGCGACATGTCTCGCGATGATTTATCGAACACGTGCAAAACTGCAAATTTTGCAATTTTGCATAAGTCAATGGAGCGTTATTGTTTTGAAGAACTTGTCGCGACATGTCTCGCGATGATTTCATCGAACACGTGCAAAACTGCAAATTTTGCAAATAGCGCCGATGTACGGCTGCTGAGATGAAATTTGATATGATAAGCAAACGATGCATAATTAGTAGAATATAAAATGACGAATCTGGGGGATACGCTCAATAGTCGAGAACTGGAAGTCGTGAGTGCAACAAATGGCGTTAGCAAGAGGATCGTGCAATAACATGGAGCAAGTGTTGTTGGAGCAATCCACCCTGTTAAATTCGAGAGAAGACTTTGCCGCGTGGGAGCAACGATGCGACGAGTTTATCGATTCGCTGGAAGAACAAAGCCGAATTAAACGACCACGATTATCGATCGATCAGTCATCGATCGGTCTCAAACAGTCGTTGGTCGCTTGTATCGCTCGACTCGAAGGTCTGAAAGACTCGATACGTCAACGTTTCGTGCATGTGGGTGCGGGATACAGTGCGAGTGAGACAGGACTCAGATGGCGCGAGATAGATACGGCTTTTGAAAGCCGTATACTGACCGGTGCGGTAATAAATTCCAAACACATCGACCCTCATCAATTTCTCAAAGATGCGGGAGACATTGTACTCGATCGTGTGCGGAACGTCATGCAACGACATGGCAATGTAAAAATTAACACAGTGTTTAATGGTGAATTTGTTGCGGGTGACAAACGCGCGAATAAAAGTATCGCAACGAGAAACTATGAACTCTTTCGTGAGTCCGATCTGTGTGAGTGGTACAAGCGACACGTCATCGAGCCTACCTTAGCAAAGCTGGAGGAATTCCAGGAACGTGATAGCGGATGGGCGTTGTCGAGTATACTCAATTTAACGGTAAATGTGAACAAATATAATCCATTGCACGCGGGATGTTTTGTGGAAATACCGCGAGAAATTAAAAAGAAGAAAGCGGTGATAAACGTGCAATCAAGAGACAATGCATGTTTCGCATGGTCAGTGACGGCTGCTCTACATCCAGCCGAGAGACATGCAGATCTGGAATCGTCGTCCCATCATTACACGTCGGTGCTAGATCTTACGGACATTAAGTTTCCAATGACGTTGGATCAAATTAAAAAATTTGAAAATCACAACGACATCTCCATCAATGTCTACAGCATCGAAAAAAACAAGGAACTTGCTATCCTACCAATACGGGTTACTGATCGTAAGATGGGCAGGCATGTAAATCTGCTGTACGTGCATGACGACAACGTGGGACATTTTGCGTGGATTAAGAACCTATCCCGCCTCGTGAGCTCGCAAATTAATAAACATGGACACATAAAGCACATTTGCGATCGGTAAGTACCTATAGTTCTTTTAATAATATATAGAATATTTTGTGTATAAAAAAAATTTATAATATTTGTGTTTATTTTTGCAGATGCTTGCACTACTTCAGCTCCAACGAGAAATTAGAAGCCCACACCGTCGACTGTCGGGAGATGAACGAATGCGCGATCAAGTTACCGAGCGATAACGACAAGTGGCTGGCCTTTAAAAATCACAGCAGGAAGGAACGAGTTCCGTTTATCGTATACGCCGACCTGGAATGTACCCTGGAGAAGATGAAAGCGGATCCGGAAACGTCTAGGTACACATATCAGCATCATTGCGTGTTTAGCATAGGGTACTATGTGCGTTGCTCGTACGACGAGTCGTTATCTATGTATCGGTTTCGTCGCGATAAGGATTGCGTCGCGTGGTTCGCCGAGGAGCTAAGACGTTTAGCTCACAACGTCAAAACTATCTTGTCCACTAATGTACCCATGGCAGATTTCACGCGAGACGAGTGGGAAAAATTTAACAGCGCAACGCACTGTCACGTGTGCGAAAAACCGTTCGAGCCAGACGACGTGCGAGTACGCGACCATTGTCACCTGACCGGCCGATACAGAGGTCCGGCGCATTCTAATTGTAACTTAAATTATAAAGATTCGCATTGTATTCCCATAGTGTTTCATAATTTATCGGGCTATGACGCACATTTTATTATAACTGAAATAGCAACAGCGTACGAAGGACATGTAGACTTACTCCCAATTACAAAAGAAAAATATATTTCGTTTACGAAAAATGTTCAAAGCACCGAAGATAAAGATAAGAAAACGTGCGTCAAATTGCGATTTATTGATTCATACAAGTTTCTCACCGCTAGTCTCGACAAATTGGCATCTTATCTCAGCAAGGATAAACTGCGAATATTGCAACGCGAATTTTGTAAAATATCCGCAGAAAATTTTGATTTGCTGACACGAAAAGGTGTATTTCCCTATGAATACGTTGACTGCGTCGAAAAATTGGAGGACTTGTGTTTACCACCGCGCGACTCGTTTTACAGTTCATTGACAGGTGACACCGTATCCGAGAGCGATTACGCGCACGCCGTCGACGTCTGGCAGCGGTTCTCCATTCAAACGCTCGGTGATTACAGCGATTTATATCTCAAGACCGATGTCTTGCTGTTGGCCGATATCTTTGAAAATTTTCGCGATAGTTGCGTCGCGAGTTATGGACTCGATCCCGCGTATTATTATACTCTACCGGGTTTTACGTGGGATGCTATGTTGAAGCATACACACATCAATTTCGAATTGCTCACCGACATTGACATGATCATGTTTATGGAACGCGGTATACGCGGCGGTTTGAGTCAATGTTCAAACAGATACGCGCTGGCCAACAACAAGTACATGCAGTCGTACGATCCATCGAAACCGTCGTCGTACCTGATGTATTTTGATGTAAATAACTTATACGGCTGGGCAATGTGTCAACCATTGCCATATGCAGATTTTAAATGGGTCGACGACGTAACCGATTTTAATGTTATGGATGTCGCGTTAGATTCCTCGATAGGCTACATACTCGAAGTCGACTTGGAGTATCCACAACACCTTCACGACGCGCACACTGACCTACCGTTCTGTCCGACGCGCGATAAACCACCCGGTAAGCGGCAGGACAAGCTCCTCGCAACATTATACGATAAGAAACGATATGTAATACATTATCGCAACCTGCAGCAGTGTACTCGTCACGGTCTCCGTATATCAAAGATTCACCGCATACTGAAATTCGCGCAATCTCCATGGCTTCGCGATTATATAGAACTTAATACGAAATTTAGGACATTGGCCAAGAATGATTTCGAAAAAAATTTATACAAATTGATGAACAATGCCGTGTTTGGTAAAACCATGGAGAATGTGCGCAATCACGTTGACGTGCGACTCGTGACTCATTGGGAGGGTAGATACGGCGCGGAGGCAATGATAGCAAAACCAAATTTTCATAGCCGAAGCGTCTTTTCGGAGAATCTTGTAGCAATAGAAATGCGAAAACTCGAGGTGAAGTTCGACAAACCAATCTACGTGGGTATGTGCATCCTCGATATATCCAAGACATGTTTGTACGAATTTCATCACGAGTACATGGTACCGCTGTATCGCGATAAGTGTAAAGTCACGTACACCGATACGGACAGTCTCATTTATCACATCGAGTGCGACGATGTATACGATACCATGAAGCGCCATATTCATAGATTTGACACTAGCAAATACGCGATCGATAATACAAATGGTATCCCACTCGCCAATAAAAAAGTACCGGGCTTAATGAAAGACGAAAACAGCGGTGCGATAATGACCGAATTCGTCGGGCTTAGAGCAAAGATGTATGCCTTGCGAGTAGACGGTAAAAAAGATACGAAAAAGGCTAAAGGTGTTAAGAGTAACGTCGTAGCCAGGCCTTGCGAGTAGACGGTAAAAAAGATACGAAAAAGGCTAAAGGTGTTAAGAGTAACGTCGTAGCCAGGTCGATAACGTTCGACGACTACACGCGGTGTCTGCGCGACGAAATTGAAATGTCGCGACAGCAGACTTGCATAAGATCCAAACTACACGAGGTATACACCATATCCGAAACGAAAATAGCTCTAAGTCCGTACGACGATAAGCGCTACATTATACCCGGTTCTACCGAAACGCTGCCATGGGGACATTATAAAATACCATTGTAAATATATTGTAAATACATTTAGAAAAATAAATGACACATTTGTATGTATAATATGTTTTTATATTGTAATAAATTTTTACAATACATTATTCTTGTGTATCCATGAATTGTGTGAATTATCAAATCCTAACCACTTTACATAAACCTCATCCCCCCTTTTGCGCAAAACTTTTTCAACGAGATACACGTCGGGATTAGCAACGCGATGTAACTCGTATTCGTAGAAGCCGCCGGCGATGGGTTTTCCGCAGGAATCTTCCAACAGATACGTCACAGAATTAGTTTTCTGCACTTTGTCAATTCTAAACACCTCCGTGGTCCAATTTGGCGTGTATCCTTTCTCAAAGATTGTCTTGAATTTACTCACGCGTACCGAGTCGCACACTTTGAATCGCGCGGGAGCAGCGATCTTTACATGGCTGTACACCGTTGTTAGGAGCTTGTCGGCGATCGCGGGGGTAACATCGATGGGTCGCATGCCGATAGTTCGATGCTTTCGCGCGTTGTAATCCGATACGAGACCCGGCAGCGAGTCGATCCATTTGTAATTTCCATTGCGCGTAAACATCTTCCACATGTCGTTCTTGAGCGTGCGATTGAATCGTTCGACGACCGATGCCTTCATTACGGAATAGGTCGAATAGTGATTGATATTATGTTTCTTCAAGAGTTTCTGCACGTTTGCGTTGTAAAATTCTTTTCCTTTGTCAGTCTGCAGATTTTTCGGGCATCTTCCGCCGTCTCGAATTATTTTCGCAATCGCCGCAGTAATCTCGGTTCCGCTCTTGGCCTTGAGCGGTATGGCCCATGCGTGTTTGCTCAGCACGTCGATAACGGTGAGTATGTAGTGGTAGCCTCTGTTGAATCGCGTGTATGGACGCATCTCGACCACATCCGCCTGCCACAGATCACCGTATCCCTGCACTATGACGCGTCTTCGAGAAAAATTTCTTCTCGCAGGAGCGTGTAATTCTTCTACCAGCCTCCGCTTCTCAGCTGATTGCTTCTTACTAGCCATGACGATGACGCGCAACTGACGCAGATATCAGATGTACGTTCTTATCTATTTGCGATCATTCGCAATTACATCTTGAATCATCTTTTGAAGTTCGTTTAGGGTAATTTGCACGTTACTCTGAAATGTGGCCATCTTTCTCTCGATTTCATCCTGTCGATCTTTCAAAATTTGCACGCTCTGCTGCACGTAACGTTTATTTGCTGCATCGCCATCATCTACAGGCGGCGCTATCCGTCGAATCTTGCGCGTTTTCGCGTCAAAGTCAATGGCGACCAAACCGCTATGAAACAGCTATCAAACAGCTTTTGAACAGCTATCAAACAACTAAAACAGCTATCTGTATAACTGCTATCAAACAGCTATTAAACAGCTATTGAACCGCTATGAAACAGCTAAAAACAGCTAAAAACAACTATCAAACAGCTATTAAACAGCTAAAAACAGCTAAAAACAACTATCAAACAGCTATTAAACAGCTAAAAACAGCTATAAAACAGCTAATGAACCGCTATGAAACAGCTAAAAACAGCTATAAAACAGCTATTGAACAGCTATCAAACAGCTAAAAACAGCTAAAAACAGCTATCTGTATAACTGCGGTTCAACAGCTGTTTTATAGCTGTTTTTAGCTGTTTCATAGCGGTTCATTAGCTGTTTTATAGCTGTTTTTAGCTGTTTAATAGCTGTTTGATAGTTGTTTTTAGCTGTTTTTAGCTGTTTAACAGCTGTTTGATAGTTGTTTTTAGCTGTTTTTAGCTGTTTCATAGCTGTTTAATAGCTGTTTGATAGCAGTTATACAGATCGCAGTTATACAGATAGCTGTTATAGTTGTTTGAAAGCTGTTCAAAAGCTGTTTGATAGCTGTTTCATAGCGGTTTGGTCGCCACTGACTTTGACGCGAAAACGCGCAAGATTCGACGGATAGCGCCGCCTGTAGATGATGGCGATGCAGCAAATAAACGTTACGTGCAGCAGAGCGTGCAAATTTTGAAAGATCGACAGGATGAAATCGAGAGAAAGATGGCCACATTTCAGAGTAACGTGCAAATTACCCTAAACGAACTTCAAAAGATGATTCAAGATGTAATTGCGAATGATCGCAAATAGATAAGAACGTACATCTGATATCTGCGTCAGTTGCGCGTCATCGTCATGGCTAGTAAGAAGCAATCAGCTGAGAAGCGGAGGCTGGTAGAAGAATTACACGCTCCTGCGAGAAGAAATTTTTCTCGAAAACGCGTCATAGTGCAGGGATACGATGATCTGTGGCAGGCGGATGTGGTCGAGATGCGTCCATACACGCGATTCAACAGAGGCTACCACTACATACTCACCGTTATCGACGTGCTGAGCAAACACGCATGGGCCATACCGCTCAAGGCCAAGAGCGGAACCGAGATTACTGCGGCGATTGCGAAAATAATTCGAGACGGCGGAAGATGCCCGAAAAATCTGCAGACTGACAAGGGAAAAGAATTTTACAACGCAAACGTGCAGAAACTCTTGAAGAAACATAATATCAATCACTATTCGACCTATTCCGTAATGAAGGCATCGGTCGTCGAACGATTCAATCGCACGCTCAAGAATGACATGTGGAAGATGTTTACGCGCAATGGAAATTACAAATGGATCGACTCGCTGCCGGGTCTCGTATCGGATTACAACGCGCGAAAGCATCGAACTATCGGCATGCGACCCATCGATGTTACCCCCGCGATCGCCGACAAGCTCCTAACAACGGTGTACAGCCATGTAAAGATCGCTGCTCCCGCGCGATTCAAAGTGGGCGACTCGGTACGCGTGAGTAAATTCAAGACAATCTTTGAGAAAGGATACACGCCAAATTGGACCACGGAGGTGTTTAGAATTGACAAAGTGCAGAAAACTAATCCTGTGACGTATCTGTTGCAAGATTCCTGCGGAAAACCCATCGCCGGCGGCTTCTACGAATACGAGTTACATCGCGTTGCTAATCCCGACGTGTATCTCGTTGAAAAAGTTTTGCGCAAAAGGGGGGATGAGGTTTATGTAAAGTGGTTAGGATTTGATAATTCACACAATTCATGGATACACAAGAATAATGTATTGTAAAAATTTATTACAATATAAAAACATATTATACATACAAATGTGTCATTTATTTTTCTAAATGTATTTACAATATATTTACAATGGTATTTTATAATGTCCCCATGGCAGCGTTTCGGTAGAACCGGGTATAATGTAGCGCTTATCGTCGTACGGACTTAGAGCTATTTTCGTTTCGGATATGGTGTATACCTCGTGTAGTTTGGATCTTATGCAAGTCTGCTGTCGCGACATTTCAATGTTACCTCAAAAAAAGAGAAAGTGGTAGTAATATACCTCGAAAAAATATAAGTAACAAGTGATAGACATAATCTTATCTCAAAAAATCTCGAAAAAATCTAAGCAGTAGCATCTTTATTTTCGAAAAATTATAACCCAAGTGATACACATCACAAAATTATGTTATCTTATCAAAAAGAAGAGTCGCGCTTCAAGTGATCTATTACAATTACAAAAAAGAAATTATATCTCTTTAAATTACAGCGCCAATTACAGAGAGAACATATATATTGCCTCAAAAAATAATTGTTGCATTACTTTGAAAAATCTTTACATTGTGTCAATTAGAAAAGAATGTATGATAACAATTTTATAAGATTAAAAAATTTTATTTAAATTTCACAAGGGAATACAAGATATTTAAATACAAAGTTTACATGTGTATTTTTTAGTGGTCGCAAAGAATTACAGAGGTAACAGTACAAAATAAAAATATTTTATTAAAATATTTAATCCAACGAGGGAATACAATTTGTATTTAAATACAAAGTTTATATATGTTTTTCAAAAGAATAAAAGATTTAATCACAAAGAATTACAGAGGTAACAGTACAAAATTAAAATATTTTATTAAAATACATAAATTTTTTTTGTAAAAATACTTGGCGCTGCTAGACCTCGAAATTTTTAATAAATAAATAAACTTATCCTATACTTAATTATAAGCCGCATTATTCGCCGTCGTCACGCACACCTATATTACTCGCTCGCACATACACACCACGCTGATAATCATTTTGTTACTCTCGTCGCATTCTTCTCTGAATTATTTTTATTTATTGTTGTTCTTATTTATTAAAAATTTCGAGGTCTAGCAGCGCCAAGTATTTTTACAAGAAAAATTTATGTATTTTAATAAAATATTTTAATTTTGTACTGTTACCTCTGTAATTCTTTGTGATTAAATTTTTTATTCTTTTGAAAAACACATATATAAACTTTGTATTTAAATACAAATTGTATTCCCTCGTTGGATTAAATATTTTAATAAAATATTTTTATTTTGTACTGTTACCTCTGTAATTCTTTGCGACCACTAAAAAATACACATGTAAACTTTGTATTTAAATATCTTGTATTCCCTTGTGAAATTTAAATAAAATTTTTTAATCTTATAAAATTGTTATCATACATTCTTTTCTAATTGACACAATGTAAAGATTTTTCAAAGTAATGCAACAATTATTTTTTGAAGCAATATATATGTTCTCTCTGTAATTGGCGCTGTAATTTAAAGAGATATAATTTCTTTTTTGTAATTGTAATAGATCACTTGAAGCGCGACTCTTCTTTTTGATAAGATAACATAATTTTGTGATTTGTATCACTTGGGTTATAATTTTTCGAAAATAAAGATGCTACTGCTTAGATTTTTTCGAGATTTTTTGAGATAAGATTATGTCTATCACTTGTTACTTATATTTTTTCGAGGTATATTACTACCACTTTCTCTTTTTTTGAGGTAACAACATATACATTACTATGCGTGTACTTGGCGCCTTTTTTTACCTTTTTTTTAAAAAAAAATAATTTTGTACGGATATCACGCCTTTTTGTAGTATTACGCATTTTATAAACAGTATGTACAGGGTAAAGCTATTTGGAGGTAAAATACTACCACTTTGTTTTTTTCGAGGTAACAACATAACAGGGTAACAACATAAAATACATATACACTACTATGCGTGTACTTGGCGCCTTTTTTTACCTTTTTTTAAAAAGGTATTTTTGTACGGATATCACGCCTTTTTGTAGGGTGTGACGCATCTTAATCTTATAAACAATATATTTTATAATTTTATAAACAGTATATACAAGGTATGAAGCTGAAAGCGTTACGGACTATTATTTCTAAAGAAAACAACAATTTAATATTTTGTTTAGTTTTAAAAAAATAATAATCTGTAACCCTTTTAGTTGTACACCTTGTATATATTTTTCAATTTTAACATAAAACATAATCGCAATAGAGCATGATTAATATTAATAAGTCATTAACTGTAAAATTTTTTATTTATTTTTATTCGCGTGTCTTACTGAATGTTGTTCGCAATTGTATATGTACCGATATCTACAGGTATCGATGTTTTTGATAATTACAGATGGACACCTGTAACACGTGTCTGAAACTTATCTGATTTGTTTATTCTTTTATTTCCTTCAACTAACCGCAAATTAATTCTATTTGATAAAAGCAATTCTGTCAAATTTCTCATACATAACGCATCGTTTATAAAACACATAGAAATTGTATATTTTTCTATACTTAAATGCAATAGGAAGAAATAATTAAACAAGTATCCTTGCATAGGAATATTATGCATAATTTTTACAAAACATATTTAAGATTTGCGCAATAGAGATATATAATAAAATTAATAACGATTCTATAAATCTTAGGTATATGTTAATAATACGACATGATCTTTTTAATCATGAAACTTACAAACTAACGGAAAAAGATTCGTATTCTAAATGTTAATAATTTTTCTAATGTAACAATAATAATACTGAAAATATATGGATAGAAATACATATAATAAATAATAACATAATTAATGATATACAAGAGTTTTTGTCACGCATATCGATTTTCAATAATGAATAGATATTGTAACAAATACGTTTCACGTTCATTCAAAAACAAATTATGTGTACACATAATAAAAATTGTATGAATTAGAATTATGTGTATACACATAATAAAAATGCGGAATTATTTTTATGTCAGACAATTTTAATTCGTCCAATTTTTATTATGTCAAGACATAATTTTAATTCATCCAATTTTTATTATGTCTAGACATAATTTTAATTTGTCCAGTTTTTATTATGTCTAGACATAATTTTAATTCAACGAATTTTTATTATGTTATGACATAATTTTAGTTCTGCCGCTAGGGAATTTTTAAGTCGATTCTTATGAATCAAGCTTGAATTCGATGTCAAGGTATCCCAGGTTGCCGATAACGGGATCCACATAGTGCGCTCTGTAGTTTTCGGTGTCTACGTGTATTAATACCTCCAATTCGGTATCTACGTGTCCTACATTCGGATTTAAAGTTATTAATACATCTAGACACCAAAAACTACGGAGCGCGCTATCTGGACCTCGTCATCAGCAACCTGGGACACCTAGACATCAATTTCAAGGTATTAATACACGTAGACACCGAAAACTACGGAGCGCACTATGTGGATCCCGTTATCGGCAACCTGGGACACGTGGACATCGAATTCAAGGTATTAATACACGTAGACACCGAAAACTACGGAACGCACTATGTGGACCTCGTCATCGGCAACCTGGAACACGTAGACATCAAATTCAACGTATTATTACACCTGGACACCGAAAACTATGAAGCGCACTATCTGGATCCCGTCATCGGCAACCTGGGACACGTGGACATCGATTTCAAGGTATTAATACACGTAGATACCGAAAACTACGGAGCGCACTATGTGGACCTCGTCATCGGCAACTTGGGACACCTAGACATCGAATTCAATGTACGATTACACCTGAACACCGAAAACTATGAAGCGCACTATCTGGATCTCGTCATCGGCAACCTGGGACACGTGGACATCGAATTCAAGGTATTAATACACGTAGACACCGAAAACTACGGAGATGTGGACCTCGTCATCGGCAACCTGGAACACGTAGACATCGAATTCAATGTATTATTACACCTGGACACCGAAAACTACGAAGCGCACTATGTGGACCTCGTCATCGGCAACCTGGGACACCTAGAAATCGAATTCAAGGTATTAATACACGTAGACACCGAAAACTACGGAGCTCACTATCTAGACATCGTCATCGGCAACCTGGGACACGTAGACATCGAATTCAACGTATTATTACACCTGGACACCGAAAACTACGAAGCGCACTATGTGGACCTCGTCATCGGCAACCTGGGACACGTGGACATCGAATTCAAGGTATTAATACACGTAGACACCGAAAACTACGGAGCGCACTATGTGGACCTCGTCATCGGCAACCTGGAACACGTAGACATCGAATTCAACGTATTATTACACCTGGACACCGAAAACTATGAAGCGCACTATATGGATCCCGTCATCGGCAACCTGGGACACGTGGACATCGATTTCAAGGTATTAATACACGTAGACACCGAAAACTACGGACCGCACTATGTGGACCTCGTCATCGGCAACTTGGGACACCTAGACATCGAATTCAACGTACGATTACACCTGAACACCGAAAACTATGAAGCGCACTATCTGGATCTCGTCATCGGCAACCTGGGACACGTGGACATCGAATTCAAGGTATTAATACACGTAGACACCGAAAACTACGGAGATGTGGACCTCGTCATCGGCAACCTGGAACACGTAGACATCGAATTCAACGTATTATTACACCTGGACACCGAAAACTATGAAGCGCACTATCTGGACCTCGTCATCGGCAACCTGGGATACCTAGACATCGAATTCAAGCTTGATTCATAAGAATCGACTTAAAAATTCCATAGCGGCACTTTCTGCCAAGCGTAGAGGACTTTCTTTTCCGGCAGCGGTGGTAATACGATGTAAGGATACGAAATCTCTCCAGATATACATGAAGCAATTGACCCAATATATATAATACCTAATTTACCTAAATAGAAATCTTCCTCCTGACCGATAAGTCTATCGACCTATAATTTATCTACTAGATCGTTCGAAATACGCGCGCGATATCAAAACTGGCGATACCTGCGCCGCCAGTGTCGAAAGAGTGAAAGTGACATTTCTCTGATAATCATAATAATATAAATCAGTGTTAGTAGAAGTATCTTAAATAAAAAATTTTCACATTTGGACTTTGCGTCGTAATATCTCCGCTCGTAGGGCACGTAGCGGAATATTATAAGAGAAATCCCCCCCCCCTAATTGGACCCCAAGCTATCGATCAAGCCTACTTAGAACTTGATCCGTTCACTCGTTATCGAGATCTCAACATTTCGTATTGGGATTTTCAGTCGTGACGTCACAAGGCCAAGATGGCTGGCCTATTCCTGAAAGTATTAAAGCTGTCATATGTAAACACATATAAAGCTTGTTTTTTTTCATTAATAATTAATGAAATAACGGTGTTTGTAATAAAAAAAAGGCGATGGGTGAACACCTAGAAGACAGAGAGGCAAGGTTTTCCCCTAGAGACACAAAAAATCGCGATTTTTGCTGTGCATTTTGCTGCAAAAGCTATGGATTAAAAAATACCTCTGTGCGATTCCACATGTTTCCACCTAAAGGAAAGTTCTATACTGAGAAAAAAGACATGTTTGGAAATATAGAGAAGATTGATGTTCGAAAAGAATGGGAGAGTTTTGAAAATAGCAAAACCAGAATTGATAACCAAAAAGTGGGCAGTGTGTTCTTTGTACTTTGACAGGAGTGACTAACGTTTTGCCTGGCAAGTCAATATGTTAATAATTGAACAATAACAAATAAAATATATTCACTAAATGTTAATGAGCAATATTAGTTATAATAAATTGTATACTAAATGTAGTATGTAAAAACAATTCACCGATTTTTTAAAGGCAAAAATATTTCAAACCCTCCTGTTATCAATTGAAGAATAATAATAACAAATAAAATTTTCACCCATCGCACTTTTTTTATCACAAACACCGTTATTTTATTAATTATTTATGAAAAACACAAGCTTTATATGTGTTTACATATGACAGTTTTAATACTTTCAGGAATAGGCCAGCCATCTTGGCCTTGTGACGTCACGACTGAAAATCCCAATACTCGCAACCCGTCGCGTCGCGTAAAAGAGTCACGGTGCGGTCTCGCTTCGCGTGTATTTGGCGCGAGACACTGCCGTGTCTCTTGATTTCGTCGCGCAGACACCGCGTGTAGTCGTCGAACGTTATCGACCTGGCTACGACGTTACTCTTAACACCTTTAGCCTTTTTCGTATCTTTTTTACCGTCTACTCGCAAGGCATACATCTTTGCTCTAAGCCCGACGAATTCGGTCATTATCGCACCGCTGTTTTCGTCTTTCATTAAGCCCGGTACTTTTTTATTGGCGAGTGGGATACCATTTGTATTATCGATCGCGTATTTGCTAGTGTCAAATCTATGAATATGGCGCTTCATGGTATCGTATACATCGTCGCACTCGATGTGATAAATGAGACTGTCCGTATCGGTGTACGTGACTTTACACTTATCGCGATACAGCGGTACCATGTACTCGTGATGAAATTCGTACAAACATGTCTTGGATATATCGAGGATGCACATACCCACGTAGATTGGTTTGTCGAACTTCACCTCGAGTTTTCGCATTTCTATTGCTACAAGATTCTCCGAAAAGACGCTTCGGCTATGAAAATTTGGTTTTGCTATCATTGCCTCCGCGCCGTATCTACCCTCCCAATGAGTCACGAGTCGCACGTCAACGTGATTGCGCACATTCTCCATGGTTTTACCAAACACGGCATTGTTCATCAATTTGTATAAATTTTTTTCGAAATCATTCTTGGCCAATGTCCTAAATTTCGTATTAAGTTCTATATAATCGCGAAGCCATGGAGATTGCGCGAATTTCAGTATGCGGTGAATCTTTGATATACGGAGACCGTGACGAGTACACTGCTGCAGGTTGCGATAATGTATTACATATCGTTTCTTATCGTATAATGTTGCGAGGAGCTTGTCCTGCCGCTTACCGGGTGGTTTATCGCGCGTCGGACAGAACGGTAGGTCAGTGTGCGCGTCGTGAAGGTGTTGTGGATACTCCAAGTCGACTTCGAGTATGTAGCCTATCGAGGAATCTAACGCGACATCCATAACATTAAAATCGGTTACGTCGTCGACCCATTTAAAATCTGCATATGGCAATGGTTGACACATTGCCCAAGCCGTATAAGTTATTTACATCAAAATACATCAGGTACGACGACGGTTTCGATGGATCGTACGACTGCATGTACTTGTTGTTGGCCAGCGCGTATCTGTTTGAACATTGACTCAAACCGCCGCGTATACCGCGTTCCATAAACATGATCATGTCAATGTCGGTGAGCAATTCGAAATTGATGTGTGTATGCTTCAACATAGCATCCCACGTAAAACCCGGTAGAGTATAATAATACGCGGGATCGAGTCCATAACTCGCGACGCAACTATCGCGAAAATTTTCAAAGATATCGGCCAACAGCAAGACATCGGTCTTGAGATATAAATCGCTGTAATCACCGAGCGTTTGAATGGAGAACCGCTGCCAGACGTCGACGGCGTGCGCGTAATCGCTCTCGGATACGGTGTCACCTGTCAATGAACTGTAAAACGAGTCGCGCGGTGGTAAACACAAGTCCTCCAATTTTTCGACGCAGTCAATGTATTCATAGGGAAATACACCTTTTCGTGTCAGCAAATCAAAATTTTCTGCGGATATTTTACAAAATTCGCGTTGCAATATTCGCAGTTTATCCTTGCTGAGATAAGATGCCAATTTGTCGAGACTAGCGGTGAGAAACTTGTATGAATCAATAAATCGCAATTTGACGCACGTTTTCTTATCTTTATCTTCGGTGCTTTGAACATTTTTCGTAAACGAAATATATTTTTCTTTTGTAATTGGGAGTAAGTCTACATGTCCTTCGTACGCTGTTGCTATTTCAGTTATAATAAAATGTGCGTCATAGCCCGATAAATTATGAAACACTATGGGAATACAATGCGAATCTTTATAATTTAAGTTACAATTAGAATGCGCCGGACCTCTGTATCGGCCGGTCAGGTGACAATGGTCGCGTACTCGCACGTCGTCTGGCTCGAACGGTTTTTCGCACACGTGACAGTGCGTTGCGCTGTTAAATTTTTCCCACTCGTCTCGCGTGAAATCTGCCATGGGTACATTAGTGGACAAGATAGTTTTGACGTTGTGAGCTAAACGTCTTAGCTCCTCGGCGAACCACGCGACGCAATCCTTATCGCGACGAAACCGATACATAGATAACGACTCGTCGTACGAGCAACGCACATAGTACCCTATGCTAAACACGCAATGATGCTGATATGTGTACCTAGACGTTTCCGGATCCGCTTTCATCTTCTCCAGGGTACATTCCAGGTCGGCGTATACGATAAACGGAACTCGTTCCTTCCTGCTGTGATTTTTAAAGGCCAGCCACTTGTCGTTATCGCTCGGTAACTTGATCGCGCATTCGTTCATCTCCCGACAGTCGACGGTGTGGGCTTCTAATTTCTCGTTGGAGCTGAAGTAGTGCAAGCATCTGCAAAAATAAACACAAATATTATAAATTTTTTTTATACACAAAATATTCTATATATTATTAAAAGAACTATAGGTACTTACCGATCGCAAATGTGCTTTATGTGTCCATGTTTATTAATTTGCGAGCTCACGAGGCGGGATAGGTTCTTAATCCACGCAAAATGTCCCACGTTGTCGTCATGCACGTACAGCAGATTTACATGCCTGCCCATCTTACGATCAGTAACCCGTATTGGTAGGATAGCAAGTTCCTTGTTTTTTTCGATGCTGTAGACATTGATGGAGATGTCGTTGTGATTTTCAAATTTTTTAATTTGATCCAACGTCATTGGAAACTTAATGTCCGTAAGATCTAGCACCGACGTGTAATGAGGGTACGACGATTCCAGATCTGCATGTCTCTCGGCTGGATGTAGAGCAGCCGTCACTGACCATGCGAAACATGCATTGTCTCTTGATTGCACGTTTATCACCGCTTTCTTCTTTTTAATTTCTCGCGGTATTTCCACAAAACATCCCGCGTGCAATGGATTATATTTGTTCACATTTACCGTTAAATTGAGTATACTCGACAACGCCCATCCGCTATCACGTTCCTGGAATTCCTCCAGCTTTGCTAAGGTAGGCTCGATGACGTGTCGCTTGTACCACTCACACAGATCGGACTCACGAAAGAGTTCATAGTTTCTCGTTGCGATACTTTTATTCGCGCGTTTGTCACCCGCAACAAATTCACCATTAAACACTGTGTTAATTTTTACATTGCCATGTCGTTGCATGACGTTCCGCACACGATCGAGTACAATGTCTCCCGCATCTTTGAGAAATTGATGAGGGTCGATGTGTTTGGAATTTATTACCGCACCGGTCAGTATACGGCTTTCAAAAGCCGTATCTATCTCGCGCCATCTGAGTCCTGTCTCACTCGCACTGTATCCCGCACCCACATGCACGAAACGTTGACGTATCGAGTCTTTCAGACCTTCGAGTCGAGCGATACAAGCGACCAACGACTGTTTGAGACCGATCGATGACTGATCGATCGATAATCGTGGTCGTTTAATTCGGCTTTGTTCTTCCAGCGAATCGATAAACTCGTCGCATCGTTGCTCCCACGCGGCAAAGTCTTCTCTCGAATTTAACAGGGTGGATTGCTCCAACAACACTTGCTCCATGTTATTGCACGATCCTCTTGCTAACGCCATTTGTTGCACTCACGACTTCCAGTTCTCGACTATTGAGCGTATCCCCCAGATTCGTCATTTTATATTCTACTAATTATGCATCGTTTGCTTATCATATCAAATTTCATCTCAGCAGCCGTACATCGGCGCTATTTGCAAAATTTGCAGTTTTGCACGTGTTCGATGAAATCATCGCGAGACATGTCGCGACAAGTTCTTCAAAACAATAACGCTCCATTGACTTATGCAAAATTGCAAAATTTGCAGTTTTGCACGTGTTCGATAAATCATCGCGAGACATGTCGCGACATGTTCTTCAAAACAATAACTCTCCATTGACTTATGCGAAATTGCAAAATTTGCAGTTTTGCACGTGTTCGATGAAATCATCGTGAGACACGTATGCTCTTGAAAAGAAATCATATTTGATGCCCGATGAGGTGATCTCATCACGAATGTTCTTGACAAAGATATTACATTTAACGTATATGTGGATTGTGGTGGTGGTCACCATGCAGCAGCCGTACATTGGCGCTATTTTTGCAAGATTTGCAGTTTTGTGTATGTATAAATGGTCTACGAGGATTCTAAAGCGCAGTCGAGAGTTCGATACGGTTCGAGTACGTCGCAAACAGCTAGATACGATGAACACTCACGGTGTGAACTACTACGTTCCGATTCAGGATGAAGCGTGCGAGAAACAACACAATGAGTAAGTACCGCTAATTTTCGTATATATACTTGTGCAAAAAACTTTTATAAACGTAATTGTATTTTGTTTACAGTTTTGATAAACCCCACTACACGCCACGTATTTTGGGAAGGAGATTTGCCTTGACATCGACATCATATAAATTTTTGGTTGTTGGAATCAACGCGGGACCTATGTCCTCTGTGGATATACATATTGGTGATAACCGAGGCAATCGGATAATTCTGCCACATGCAACGTGGGTGACATTCATCGAAAAACGTGTTGATATACAGCGACTCGTGCAGTCATCGGCACCATCATCGCTAACGTTTCGAGATCTGGAGCTTGTTAAAATATGTGACGTGGATATTGTAAAATTGACGTCGTGCGGCACCAACTTGTACATGAAACCGTCAACTGTACTCTTCCTGTTCGAACTAGAACATTGCGTCGAGAATGTTTATTTTCAATTATGTCTAAATGTTCACGGTGTAAGTGAAAAATTCAAACAGTTTGTAACAATTTTACGTCAAAATTGTATCACCGATAAATGTAACGCAGTTACAATCTTGCGTGAATTTTATGATAAAAATTCGATTATTGATTGTGAATTATTAGCATACGCTTTGGATACTATTGTGTATAATGCGCTTCATGATAAATAAATACATATAATATGGTTAAAAAATTTCCTTTTCATTTACCGTTCCCTGTCGTTAAGCTACGTTTATCGTTTACTTAAATATAATATTAAAATTAAATATCGCGAAGATCTAAACGATTAAATATTGTTGGCGAAAAAAATATATGCGATCGTGAGCGATAACGCGAATGGGGGGGGGGGCCGGGGGCCGGGAGGAACCGCGAGAACAAGAAGACGCGCACGACCGGAGCGAGGGAGAGATAACGCGAGCAGGAGCGTGTGACGTCACGCGGACCGGCGCGGCCGTTGCACGCGGACCCCTCCCGCGGCGAAAACGCAGTCGCTTCGCGGCGCCGGAAAACGCGGACCCCCTCGCCCCGCGGCGCCGGAAAACGCGGTTCCCCTCTCCCCCTCCCCGCGGCGCGGCAAAAACGCGGTTTCCCCCTCCCCCTCCCCGCGGCGCCCAAAAACGCGGTTCCCCCCTCCCCCTCCCCGCGGTGCTCGAAAAACGCGGTTTTCCCCTCCCCGCGGTCCCCCTCCCTCCCCGCGGTTTCCCCCCACCCGCGGTCCCCCCCGCCCGCGGTCCCCCCCGCCCCTCACCCCCCCTCAGATCCCATGGTTAGAATCGGCCTAGCTTACCTACTAGACTTAGAGCTTCTTCGTGAAGTTAGAATTCCGCGATGAGCTTTTGGAGGAACTAATGATTTTCTTTCACTCCATTTGTTTGTAGATGCCAGTCAAGCCGCCTATGCCGCAGTAATTTTCGTAAGAGTTGTCTGCAGCCAGGGGATTAAAGTTCACCTAGTTCAGGCCAAATCCAGACTCGCACCCCTAGGAAAGCCAACGATCCCACGCCTGGAATTGATGGGTGCTGTTATTGGAGCTCGATTACTGTGTAGCACCATCAAGTATTTGAATCGTCCTGAGGTCAAGGTATACTGTTGGACTGATTCTTCCACGGTGCTTGCATGGATCAAGAGAGAGAGTCAATGGGCGACATTTGTCTGGCGGCGAGTGCAAGAAATTAGGCAATTGACAGAACCTGAGGATTGGCGTCATGTTCCTGGAGATTTGAACCCTGCTGATCTTCCGTCCAGAGGATGTTCTGCCAGGGAACTAATCAAGACTAAATGGTGGCTAGGACCACAATGGCTCTCGCGCCCTGAAGAAGAATGGCCCCTAACCGACGCTAAGATAGATGAAGATGCTGTTCGAAGCGAGATGAAGAAAGGACCGGTGAGATCAAAGGTTGTACAAATCTCGTCCGTACTAGTCGCCAATGTTACGGGGCATGAGTCTAAGGCAAGTGGAGAAATGGTGATTCCGGATACTTCTTATGAGGGAATTCTACGACGACTCGCCTGGATAATGAGGTTTATTGCAAATTGTCGACTAGAGGCTTCGAAACGAGTAAAGTCCTATTTAAGAGTAAAAGAAGTTACTGCTGCGGAATTAAAATTGATACGCATGGTTCAACGTGAAAGTTTCTTTGGCTTCAAGGATTCAAGGATGAACTCGATGAACACATATCTAGACGAAGATGGAATAATTCGACTGAAAAGCCCGGTCGCGAATCGGGACGATACCATGGATTTCAGACACCCGATCTTGTTAGATTCACGACATTCCTTGGTAAACAAACTCATTGAGTACACGCACTTGAGGTTAAGCCATGCACCAGCAAGTATTATGATTAACGCTCTACGAGAGAGATTCTGGATACTGGGATGTAGAAGAGGCGTTAACGCTGTTATACACCGTTGTGTTTCCTGTCGCAGATTTAATGCTAAGTGAGTGGAGGCGTTGTCCCCGGCTCTTCCTGGAAAACGAGTTAGAGATGCAGCCGTCTTCGAGATCACTGGAATGGACTACGCAGGCCCTTTGTTTCTTCGAGACAAAACCAAGGCATGGGTCTGTCTTTTCACTTGTGCCATTTATAGAGCGGTCCATTTTGAACTAGTGTCTTCTCTGACCACGGAGAATTTCTTGGAAGCGTTCCGGCGGTTCGTGTCAAGGAGAGGTCGGCCTTCCTTCGTTTACACGGATAACGGTACCAATTTTGTTGGAGCCAATAACCTTTTGCAAAGCATCGACTGGAGCAAAGTTGAAAGGTATGGTGTCGTTGAGCGAATTCAATGGCAATTCAATCCCCCCTCTGCTGCCTGGTGGGGAGGATGGTGGGAGAGAATGGTACGCTCAATGAAGGATATGCTTCGAAAGGTCCTTGGGAGAGCCGCCTTGAATTTTGAGGAGGTCATTACTGTGCTTTGCGACTGTGAAGCTGTTATAAATAGTCGACCCTTAACTTACTTGGCTGAAGATACCTGTCAGCTCGTGCCGTTGTCGCCATTATTATTTCTTCACGAGTTGAAAAATGATCGATTACCTGACGTCGACATAGCAATTACCACTCAGAAAATTACTGCAAGACTTCGCTACATTCAGGCACTACGCGAGGCTCTGAGAAGGCGTTTCGAGTATCTTGGTCAGCTGAAACAGTGTCCTTCCTCGCGATCTACTACACGTACTCTCAAGGTGGGAGATGTCGTCCTCATCGGCAACGACCTGCAGAAACGTCTGGACTGGCCCTTGGCCAGAATAATTGAACTTATTTCTGGAATTGATGGAGAGACGAGAGTTGTTCGTTTAAAAACAGCCACGGGAGAACTTATACGTCCTGTACATACAACGAGTATTTCCCTTAGAAGTACACCCTGGGGAAGAATCTTTAGATGAGCTGAGAGCTTGTCATCAATCGAAGAAAAAATCATCAGAGAAAGCAGAGACTGTTCCCGCTAGTGAAACTTGCGAAGTACGAAAGGACACTGACGTAGAAAAACCCGAAACGCGTACACGTTACGGAAGACTTGTGAAGCCCCCGTGTAGATTTAAGCTTTAAGGATTGTCATATGTTAATGTTCTTTTGAGCTTATCCTTTTGTAATGAGAGATAAATTTTTATTTTTTTGTTTGTTTCGAGCCGTCAAAGTAACCCGGTGTGTTGAGTTGTTGGGACTGTCAACAACTCAAGGTGGGAGAATATGTAGAGAGAGAACTTTGTTAGAGAGCGCTTGTGTGGCTGTGCGAGAGAATTCTTATTTTTTCGAGTAGATGGCAGGCTTGTCTCCTGTGTGGTATGAGTGTGAGCATGCAGAGTTCGTTGAGACGTGCTAGCGACACGTGCGTTCTAGAGAATTCCCGAATAAAGATATCAATCCTTACATATCCGTGCCTTATTTACGCATCTTATTCAGTTCAATTCTGAACAAATCTTTATTCATCAAATTACCGAGCTACCGTCACGGAGTCGTACGACCAATGGCGTGAGAGTACGGTTTTTCCTATTTTCTGGGAAAACGGTTGACCACCAAACGTTTTAATAACGGATATTCGTGACCACCAAACGATTCTGCGTCGAATGAGCCCTATCAAAGTTAATTTGGGTGACAAATACAACTTTTCTGAGAGGTGATATGTCCGGCATTATGCGCATACGGTTTTTTTTATTTTCTGGGAAAACGGTTGACCACCAAACGTTTTACTGGTGATATTCGTGACCACCAAACGATTCCGCGTCGAATGAGCTATAAAAAAGTTAAATTGGTTGAAAAAAAAAAATTGTCCGGCTAACTTCACACCGCAAATTTCATTTTGATTTTACAGGAAAACGGCTAACCACCAAACGATCGGACTAGACTACCAAAGACCACCAAACGACCACCAATCGATTCCAATTATTTAAAGTTCGATACGTTGAAGTTGTCCGGCCAACTTCACGGAGGTGAACGCACCCATAGAACTCACTAACCTCCTAGAAGTTAGCCGGACAATTTCGACTTATGACATTTTTTTTTTACGAATCGATTGTTAGTCGTTTGTTATTGATTGTTAGATTAATTAGAACGTTTGTTAGTTAATAGTTTTTACGTAATCACGAAAATAATTTTTAGTGTTAATTTAGCCGGTAAATATAGAATTCTTTACAATTTTCGGTTCAAACCGTGGTCAATCGATGCGGAATCGTTTGTTAGTTCCGAATATACTATAATTAAAATGTTTGTTAGATCACGGTTTCGCTAAAAAAAGCGAAAAACTGTATATCGTTTAGCTGCCGGAAAGTGGAGGTGAGGACGTAGAATATGTGATGGTTTTGGAACGCATGTGTCCGAATAAACTATATTTTCAATTTATATTTATCAGATTTGCTTGTGCCTAATACCTGATGGCTACATTTCTCGTGCAAAAATATATAGGTAAGTTGCAATAGAAAGAAATATAGATTGCAAAAGTAGAGGTAACCTAAAGTTGTATTTTGAACAATTACATCAAATTACAGATTTATGAAATATAGAAATAATCTTATATTGTATGTGTACAAGTAGATATAAGTAATTTTTGTCATCGTACGGAAACTCGCAGTTCAAACTAACTATAAAATTGTTTGCAGATGCTTGATGTCACCCTAAGAGCAAAAACAAGTCGACTTTTGGTCGGCGTTTTTTGAGACATTCACCGACTTCAAGTCGACTTCAAGTCGACTTTCGTCCTTAAAAAAGTCGACTTCTCTGCCAAGTCATAGTTTCGGTAAAAGTCGACTTCCCGTCATGACGAAAAGTTGACTTCCCGCCTACTTTTAAAGTCGATGAAATAAACCGCTGCGTACGTCTGGAGGTCGGTTGTGTATCTTGAAACGAGGTGAAAATGACAAAGGTTAACAGATTTTATTAGATTTTGATAAATAAAATCGTAGATACGCTAATGAATCACTTTTGTAATTTTTACCTCATTATTTCAAGATACACAATCGACCCCTTGCTGGAGGGCTAAAACTGAGATGCATTTCGATTTTTTTTCATATATAAAATAATTTAATTATCTAAAAAACTGTATAATTACAATCCTAATGTTTTATTCTTAATTACAAAGGCGGCCATAACTGTGCCACTTCTGCGTGCGCGGATTCCGGCAGCCACTTCTGGTAAGCTGACAACAGAACTAAAATTATAAATATATAATATCCACAGACTTTTATACTAGATCACTAACATCTATAGACGCACTGCCGAAAAGCTGATGCGAGTGCAAGTGTTAGTGAAGAGTGCGCGGCGGCCATATATTGAATTAACAATAAGTCACTATCTCGGGTGTTCAGTTGCTCATGATGTGCGTTTATCTGCATTCGTTATTACAGTACATACATAACAAACCAGGCAAATGTTTTTGTGTTAAATATTGGTACTACATGTTATCAATAAGTTTGTAAGTAATGCCTTCGACGTGTAGCGTACTTGGATGCCGAAATCGAACCACTACTCCTGTAGTATTAAACTATTGTACTTCTATTGTATAGAAATCTTGTATAAAACTACTTGTATAGAATCTGTAGTATAGCATATCTTACTAAAATCAACATGGCGGCAAGCATCACGGCCGAGATGCCTGTCAGCGGTCTAGTATTGTACAGAAGTCTATGATAATATCTAGATATTATTTTATAAATTAA
The DNA here is from genome assembly GCA_030770255.1 of Temnothorax ravouxi. NCBI lineage: Eukaryota > Metazoa > Arthropoda > Insecta > Hymenoptera > Formicidae > Temnothorax > Temnothorax ravouxi. The sequence continues at coordinate 26,923 of JASTWP010001129.1, forward strand.
AATCTCACATTTTTTATCCGAACCCCAGATTTCTAGCAGTTTGTATTTGGACACGATTCCCTGCGACTGCAGCGTTTGTATGTACTATTGCTTGAGTGCGTGGTATCAATCTGAAAAGATCGTATTGAATTGATGTAATCTATTCGATGAATCAACGTGAAATTGAAAGGAGATAGAACAACGATTTACCTGGCCCATGACTTGGTGATGCTCCCAGGTGTCGTCAGCAGCGACGGGACAAATCGTTTCAGCTCAGGGCACACTTGACCCTCCAAGAAATACGCGAACCACTTGACACCGTCCACGGATGCTTTATATCCATCGATGGTAGTGCCCATCCGGCCTTTCCAAATGTACCAGACACGCGGCAAATGATCTTTCCATTTCCATTTGATTATACCTATAAATGAGAATAATATTCGATCATAATAAAAATTAATATCTTTATAAATAAGTAGGCAAAACATTATAAAGCAACAATTGTGATAAAAATATATACCTTGGCGGTGGATCAACCAATGGTTCACGTGCTCACTAGTGCAAGTGCCCGAATTTGCTATAAGATGGCATAGCATGGGAGCAAATTTCGGCAATCATTTGTGGGTTTTATCGCCGTGACACCTCGCATATGCATCTTATTCGTTTCGTACCCCTCTTTATGAACCACCTATTTCGGACTGATTTTTCGTAGCACGCACGAAGAATGCATGAACACAGGTTCCCCTCCATTTCTGGTGTTCTGAAAAATGGTTCAGAATGGAGAGCTGTCGCATTCAATAGGTCTTAATTATCGATGACAATTAATAACACACCATACCTAACCTGTAAGCATGTTTCCACTTGGCCTTATCCTGATTCTCTTTTATACCTCGTCGGGCGAAACTTTTTTCACGACTTGATCCGCCATACCTGCAAGAACTATCTGGCGCAGCAATTTCGCTTCCATGTCGGTTGGTAACGGCATTACGGCCTTACGATTACTCGCGTAAGCTCTGCTCCTCCAACCTCCAGCCTCCTTGAGATTCGCCGCCATATTAATGGATGCATGACGCGCCGCTTGACTGTTTTCCGTCTTTTTATAAGTCGACTTTCTGTCGACTTCTATAAGTCGACTATTTAGAAGTTGACTTTTAGTCGACTTTCCGTCATTTTTAGAAGTCGACTAGAAGTCGACTTACAAAAGTCGACGGAAAGTCGACTTCTATAAGTCGACTATTTAGAAGTTGACTTTTAGTCGACTTTCCGCCATTTTTAGACGTCGACTATTTAGAAGTCGACTTTTAGTCGACTTTCCGCCATTTTTAGAAGTCGACTAGAAGTCGACTTATAAAAGTCGACTTGCCGTCGACTTTCCGTCAACTGTGCTCTTAGGGTCATTCATGTCATTGATGTCATTGTAGTGAATACAGATCAAAGAGGTAGAAGAGCAGTGGAATACCTCATGCACTTCCAAGTAAGTTAGAAAAGCATTAGCGAATAAGCTACTTAAGGGTCGGCAGGAGACACGGTGGAGACCTCTGTCGGGTTGCCTTAGCTGCGAGTGACTGCGAGTCCGTATTTTATTTATTATAAATTTTTAAGAGCAAAAATGCAAAATCGGGCTCTTTAGCGTACTATAGATGAGCTTACTGATTAAAAATATCCTAAATTGAATAAGATTCATTCGATATTTTGGCTAAAATCTTGTTCGGGATTCGTAATAACAAGATTTTAGCCAAAATATCGAATGAATCTTATTCAATTTAGGATATTCTTAATCAGTAAGCTCATCTGTAGTACGCTAAAGAGCCCGATTTTGCAGTTTTGCTCTTAAAAATTTATAATAAATAAAATACGGGTTAAAGTGCAGTTTAACGTGCACTTAGTGCATAAAGTGCACCTGAGTGTACCTGAGTTTGCCTGGGTCTCCTGTCGACCCTTATGCCCGTATTCATAGATGGTTCTTATCTTAAGGACTGAGGAAGCCTTATTGGAGGATTCCTTATTTTATCAAGACCTCCTTGTTTCATAATAAAGCCTTCATGTCTCCTTCCAGAAGGAGCTTGTTCTGTAGGAACTTTATGTATTTTATGATTTATGCCACTGTTCAGAGTACAATTTAAACCAAGAGCGCGAATAAATAACCTAACTTTGAACTGACTTTGACTGTCATTGCCTCAAAACATTTTTTATACAAGGTTATAAATACAATATATTAGCTAGTATAATTATGGACTGCGAATCCAAAAACGTTCATTATGTACTGTTTTAAATAAGATGCTAAAATTGTTGATACTCGTGCAACAATACGTGATACCGATGCTTGACTGACTCCTCTAATATCTCCGTTAACAATCTGAATAAAAAGTACATCAAAAATATAAGAAAGATTTCACAAGTATAAGGCAAAATTTATAAACATACTTGAAAACTACTTGTTGCATAAAATCGCAAAGTTATCAAAAGGATTATTGGAGAAATCGGCAGTCTGCGTTTCGCTGTAGCTGTTCGCGGTATACTAGTGGTAACAGAATATCAATTACAGCTTTTTTACTGAATCTATAGCGTTTTTGGAAAGGCTCATCTTCGTAAAACTCATTAGGATTTACCCAGTCACGAATATATCTTTTTGGCAAACGCCACCGAATATCATTTTCCACATTTTCATCTTCAAATCCATCATCTAAATTTGAATCGTTTAAAAATTCGTTATCCATTTTAATTGCAATATATACTGTAGCACTCAGTAATGACAGTACTCCGTAAAATGCAGACACTTTTGTAGGTTATATTATCGAATCTTTTGCTAATAAGGTTGCAGCCGCCGCCTCAAGGAAGCTCGTGACCTGCCTTGAGATAAGGGAGCCAATAAGACTCCTTGTTCGGTCAAGAAAGGTTTATGAAATGTAAAATAAGGAACAAGCCTCATTCCTCAAGGAAGGACTATGAATACGGGCATTAATCTTTTACAAATCATAAAGTACACATTAAGGAAATATTAAATATATTTTATCATTGTGTAAGGGTTGGAATCTGTCTTGGGACAAACGCAAAAAGAGAAGCCATAAGATGTCAAAGCGCTTAATCGAAACAGAGCATCAAGAACCTCGTCGTAGAGCGAAAAGCGGTGGCAGTCGAGCTGCATCAGCTACGACTGGAATTTCCAAAGATGACAGTTCAGGCCAACACGCTGATTATGATACAGAAGTAAGTTTCATTTTCAAGTTATACATTTGATTTTGGACGTTTCAGAACTTTTATAATTTAATAACAGACAGAGATAGTAGCAAATAACGACAATTTTCAAGTAATATAATTAATTTAATTTTAATAACATTAAATGTGATAATTACGATTTTTAACGGAATGCTTTTCATCCCATTGTTCAAAGCAGTCGCAATATGCTAAAAACAAGCGTGATATTCGATAGAATTATTGTTAGTATAATTACTGCTTTTGTTAACAGTAGTTTTTCTTTGTACAGGATAGAACCGTGCTAGAAGCAGAAACTATCTTTCTTTTAATGAAGAAGGGCTTTCCCATCTCTCGCAATGTGAAAGCTCAATGGCTGCTAGAGCATTTGGACTCTGTGATAAGTACACAATGTCCGAATATAAAGAATAAGGAGGAACCGGAGTTGGAAGTAGTATCAGTGCTGCCGAAGGATGAGCCTGTTGCATGCTCTATAGATACCAGCCACCAATTCCTTTATAAAGTTGTTTCGACGACATCGATTGTATTCCTGGCGCATAAATATAGGATGGTTTTTAGCTTAGATTTAAGTCCGTCGCTTGCAACTGTTGTAAGTATTACGAAATTAACACTTTTGTTGTCAAATATTCTAACTTTTGTAGCGGCGTCAGTCAGGAAATAAAATTAATGTCTCTTTAAGATGTACAAAGCGGTGAGATTGTCATTGATGAGGTGTATCTGGCGACGAAACAATGTCTTGATGGTATAACTAGACCAGTAAGTATTATTTTCTTGATATGTTGCTAATGCATGTAAAATAGAAAGATTCTTAATTTACCGTATGTCCGTAGTTTACGATACCAGGCAGCAGGCGTGTGATGCAGCCTGAAATTTATGTGACTGTGATAGCTCATACGCCGTTCTTTACAAGCCCGGTGCAACAAGTACTAGTACAAAGATGGCTGATCACTGCGGATAACGTGAATTCTCTCACACAATACGTAGAGAAACAGTTGTACCTGTTAGAGGAGAGAGTAGCGACCGTCACAGCCATAACTAATCAGCAGTTAGAAAATTTAAGGGCAGAGAGCGAGCGTTTGGTAGGGAGGCTTTTTGAGGAAAGTAGCAACTGCTTGAACAAAAATAATTGTAATATCTCCATAGTTTCGCCAGAAGCATAGTTTTGTAAATATGTTGAGATACGGGATGCTGGCTTTGACACTTATCTGAGCACAGCTGTGCACGTGAGTATTTAATGATATCATATTTAATCATTTACCTAAAGCTATGCAATAGTATTATGGAGAATACAGAGAAAGGAACATTTTCAGATATGGTAATAGTCACGGATGGTATCGTCAGAATTAAGAACGCTCACACGTTAGATTTCATTATACAGCAACTACGCGTGATGAGACGGTCGCGTGTAGTTTTTTTACACGTAGGCAGCGCATACGATCCACATTGCGCGGACGGTTTAGTGCCATGTCAAGACCTGCTGTATTTTATCTCCGCGGCTACACTCGGTAGTTATATGTCCTTCAATTCATACGTGGTACGTAGACATCTAATCTATACTGCTGCGCCTGACTAGCAGTAACATTAATTGCAATGAAACTATTTTATCTATACCTGTACACGGAACAGATATAAATCTTTATCATAAGCATTTTTTGTGCTGGCAATTATATCGGGACGTATCGAACAACGATCGGGTCGTCGTTGCTAACAAACTGAAAATAACTGCTTCCATGAACATAAAAGCGGTCAACTCTTGAAGAAAAAAGAGATCGACGACGAAGTTACTTGTACATTAAGTAGTCTGCTGTGCTGTCGCTAAGAGAAGAATATTTGATAAAAAGAGCCAATGAACGAGACGACATTCTTGAAATAAATTTCGTGCTATTATGGAAAACGAATGTTTTTTTGGAATATTTAGTAACGTGTTCATGGTCTTCAAAATCATTATCTCTATCCAACGTGATACAACATACCATTACCATAGAAGGTAGATTAAAGATAATAAATTATTACAGATGTTGAGTAACATAATAAACACGTCTATTCGTAGCCTGAACTAAAATTACCTTTTATTACAGCGCCCCATATTAATTTTTACACATTACATGCCTATCGAAAAAACCGTTAAACTCGCATTATCGTCAAGGTGTCATCTCTCGTTTCTGGACAGCATTAAGCATTAACATCATTAACTGAAAGCGACAATATGTTAGCGCATTTCAGTTGGTTTTCCGGATCTGGATGGACGTGGTACAGTGTACCAGACACCATCAGAAGCAGAATGCCTGTGTTTTACTTGTCGTCTTATCCGTCGCCAAGTACAGTACAACTTAGGTACATTTATTTGCTTGTATAAACAATATCAATTAATACGATATGGCTATGACACATAGTTATTCAAGATAAAGAGAAATTACAATTTAATACAACTGTGTATTATTAATTTACAGTGACGCCGGCTGCCCACAGTTTGGACAGATATGGCAACCGGTTGTCTCTCTGGATCCACTTCAGTGGGCGCGTTGGATGCACACTCAAAGGATTACGTTAATTCTAGCCTACGACAGACCGTTGCCAAGACATCTTCACCAAGCGAATCAGAGCGGTCGTTTCCATGGCAGTGCGTTCAGAGCCGGCAAGCGGCGGCCGTACTATATGCTATGTTGAAAAATTGGACGACTTATGTGCTAGTCGAGAATCACACGTACGTCCAGTTCATATACAGAGAGGCGGAAAAGCCGCCGGTGTCATTCTCATTGATTCGCATTAATTGTGATTTATGTTAAAAACTAATATTTCCCTGAAAAAAAAAATATCATACAACATACAAATATATCACTGATATTTATTTCAGCTTGTACTTCCGGCGCAACTTACTGTGATAAATATTCCAGAATCTTTGGCACAGCATTTTACTACGACGCAGTTTACGAATATCCCAGAGAAACCTTAACCCTCATATCGTAGTTAACGAATATCTCAGAGAAACTCTCTGATTGTGTCGATTAATTATCGAACGGAAAAAGGAAAATACAATACCAATGTTTTATTTACGCATCAGGATAAGCTGTGATTATATAAAAAAAAGAAAGAAAAAAAATAACGGGAAACAGAACCGAGCAGGAGCAGGACGCAACAGGATATGTGTATTCCTAGAAAGTCTGATTTTGTAAATTATTCTACGAGGAAAACACTTATGTATTATATATGTATATATATATATATAATGCCCCACCATGCTCCTAATCACTTCAACGCACTCCAAAAACTCATCTGCTCCAATCGCCACCTTTTATCCGTGATCCAAGTGCTCTTGATGTTTATTGGAGTATGCGACGCGAACAAACCTTATATATATGCGGATATGCGATATACAATTTGATATGATTTATGACGTTTGTTTATTAATATGTAAAATGACACACTTCGAAATTAAACATTAATTACTATTAATCGCGGCGTTTTGAATTTACTCTTTTTATTTTCTTTTGCCTAAAGAGGATCATGAGAAAGTGAGGTAGACGTTAGTGGCACAGTGGGAATACTCTCGGTGCTGCTGCTGTTTATCACGCTATTCGGCTGTTGCAAATTGCCATCATTAGCGATGTAAGTCAGTAGTTGCATGAGAGCGCGACCCGAGTCCGAGCATGTGCGTATGTACGTGCAACACATTGTTGCTCGCCTGGAGATCGACTCGCGGCACACCGCCGTACATCCTCTCGTTCAGGCGTAGCGACAACTCGAACAGGCCGAAATTCATCACGCACACGTAATTCCGTTTTAGATCCACCGACTTTTCGCGCAGCTTGTCCGATATGAAGAGCGCGACATCCTCCGCGATAAAACGCAATGTTGACGTATTAGTCTGCGCCGTAATGTTGCTCGACACGCTGAAATTACCGAGGGTCACAACAGACCTTAGCGTGTCGGATTCGCGCATGATTCGTCTAGAGGTGAACGGGGAAGGCGCATGTTTCGGAGTTTTCTCCAAGGTATCATCTAAAATTCGTTTATCGTTCTCTACTTCTTCTACTTCTCTACTTCTCATAAATTAAATCAATTAAACCTTTCATAGCGCGGCAACGTTAAGAAAATTACACCCTCACAACACGATAGTCAATCAGCGTTACACATATTTTTCAAGTTATTGCTACTATCTCTTTCTGTTATTAAATTATAAAAGTTCTGAAACGTCCAAAATCAAATGTATAACTTGAAAATGAAACTTACTTCTGTATCGTAATCAGCATGTTGGCCTGAACTGTCATCTTTGGAAATTCCAGTCGTAGCTGATGAGGCTCGACTACCATCGCTTTTCGCTCTACGACGAGGTTCTTGATGCTCTGTTTCGATTAAGCGCTTTGACATCTTATGGCTTCTCTTTTTGCGTTTGTCCCAAGACAGATTCCAACCCTTACACAATGATAAAATATATTTAATATTTCCTTAATGTGTACTTTAATATGATTTGTAAAAGATTAAGTAGCTTATTCGCTAATGCTTTTCTAACTTACTTGGAAGTGCATGAGGTATTCCACTGCTCTTCTACCTCTTTGATCTGTATTCACAATGACATCAATGACATGAATGACATCAAGCTTCTGCAAACAATTTTATAGTTAGTTTGAACTGCGAGTTTCCGTACGATGACAAAAATTACTTATAACTACTTGTACACATACAATATAAGAATATAGTTTATTCGGACAAATGCGTTCCAAAACCATCACATATTCTACGTCTCACCCCCACTTTCCGGCAGCTAAACGATTCTCTTGACGATATACAGTTTTTCGCTTTTTTTAGCGAAACCGTGATCTAACAAACGTTTTAATTAGTATATTCGAAACTAACAAACGATTCCGCATCGATTGACCACGGTTTGAACCGAAAATTGTAAAGAATTCTATATTTACCGGCTAAATTAACACTAAAAATTATTTTCGTGATTACGTAAAAACTATTAACTAACAAACGTTCTAATTAGTCTAACAATCAATAACAAACGACTAACAATCGATTCGTAAAAAAAAATGTCATAAGTCGAAATTGTCCGGCTAACTTCTAGGAGCCCCTAAGAGCACAGTTGACGGAAAATCGACGGTAAGTCGACTTTTGTAAGTCGACTTCTAGTCGTCTTCTAAAAATGGCGGAAAGTCGACTAAAAGTCGACTTCTAAATGGTCGACTTCTAAAAATGGCGGAAAGTCGACTAAAAGTCGACTTCTAAATAGTCGACTTTTTAAAGTCGACTTTCAGTCGACTTTTATAAGTCGACTTCTAGTCGACTTCTAAAAATAGCGGAAAGTCGACTAAAAGTCGGCTTCTAAATAGTCGACTTACAAAAGTTGACTTTCAGTCGACTTTTATAAGTCGACTTCTAGTCGACTTCTAAAAATGACGGAAAGTCGACTTAAAAGTCAACTTCTGGCAGTCATTTTTTTAATTGAAGCGCTGCTCGCGTACGGCGCGCCGTGCATATCAATATGGCGGCGAATCTCGATCGAAGGACACGTGAGTGCGAGGAATGTGCCGCGAGTCACGAGGTAATTAATCCAACAAATCCTGAAAGACTATATGGCTGCGTTCCGATATTCACTGCCAGTACTGCAAATCTATATTGTTTTATACATCACATACACTATAGATTTTCAGTACTGGCAGCTGGCAGAGATTAACACGGAACGCAGCCTATACATATACAGAGTACGTGCAACTGTGCGTGGGCCGGCCTCAGGAGTCCGAGGACCCGATCTCCTTCCTTTCCTACGGGAGTACTACTTCCAGAAGTTAAAAAAGGTACGTAAAATCTTGCGACTGCGATTAACCTGTCCCTGACTACGGGGGGGGGGGAGAGAGATCCTGGCTGTGGTCCACTTGATACTACAAATGGTTCGAAGCATTCCTCTTCTTCTTTCTTTCAGTGAAGAAAGAAGGAAAAGAAGAACGCTTCAAAGCATTTGTAGTATCAAATGGACTACAGCCTCTGTGCTATATAACCTAAAGGTGAGGTTAATGACACAACAAACTCTCTTCACCCGAGGGGAAAACAAAAAAAAGGCATTACCGAATTGAATCTGACTGTTTGATCTTCTCAGCATGTATTGTAAACAAACTTATTTTACAATTGCAGTTGTATCAAAAGATGTCGAGTGATACATTTTATGTTGTGGTCACTGAGAAGTAGGCTGCTGCAGTGCCATCAACGTGGGTACTCCCTGATGTAATGACAGTGTGGTGGCCTAAGGGAGAAGCAGTAACATTGGCTGCATCTAAAAAGCGAAAGCCTGAAAGCTGTTGGAGTAAAACAACGTACCAGTATTTGGTAGGACCTTTTGGTATGTATATTTTTGGTACACTTCAACTATGTATTAATACCCAGATAGAAAAATTCCAGTTATACGTTTGCTGCATGTCTCAGAGAACTATTCAAGAACTATTCTCTACAATGGCTCGCCAAAAGTTGTCTACATTAAGGGAACTCGTGTCAATCGAGTAAAAAATGAGGAAGGATTGATGACTGATTCCTCCTAATAAGAAGGTCGTAATCCGGATAAAGGTCAAAGTTTTATGATGGAGCGATTTGCTAGCGTTTGTACACTGTTATTTTTATTGATACAGTTCCCTAAATGTATGCATCACTCTGCCGAGGAAAATATACATTCAAACTGGTCGCTTTCACTGTCGACATTTTTGGCTATCTGGGTAACTGTTATTGAATCGGTTTCTTGAAATTATTATTTGTTTCAGATACATATATTGAAGCCCGGAAAATGGAGAAAAGCGCTATTTGCATCAGCACGGATGACGATACCGAAGCATTATTAAGCAAATTTCCGTCAGACAAAAGCAAGAGGAAAAAAAGGACAATAGACAGGATGATTTTCTGTATGGTTCGGGTAAATTAATTTTCAAGATTTAATTATTACATTACACTTATACAAAATGTATAAGCGTATAATACATATGTTTCCAGGATTCCAATTTATTTAATGTCCTACTCTTTCACACACACACACACACACACACACACACACACACACACACACACACACATCATTAATAATCTCACTTTCTTTTCTACATTTTCTATTCTTTCCTCGACTACTGCTTTTTTCCCCTTCTATTCCCCTTTTCTTTCTTTTACGTCTGTTATTTATAATGCGTTAATGAAAAATACATTAATTCAATGTTTTTAATTTCAGATCTTGCAACAAAATCATCCAGTGATGATAACGATGACGATGATAGCGATGACGATAATGCCGCCCGTCGACCGCAAGATAAATGTACGTATGGAGTGTGCATATGTATTACATACATATAGTGTCACGTTTTATGAATTCTTTTTAAAGAATTATTATTTATTATTACAGCTTTTACTTTAAAACCTCTGCCAGAATGCCCGATCGACGATGTTGGTTCTACAAATATTATTTCACACTTCTTTAATAGAAAATAGAGATTCTAATTAATTAAAATATATCTATATTTATATCTGTGTGAAAGAAATCTTAATTAATATCTATCGATGCATTTCAAATCGATTTAATTCTATTTTTAATCGATATAAATATTCAATAGTTTGCATTTGTAATAAAAATATTGCAAATATACATCGATATTGATTAAAAACTAATGGAATTGAATCGATTTGAAATGCAGCGATAGGTGTTAAGATTTAATTTAGAAATAGATCAACTTTAATCGATCGGAATAGCTCTTTTCTACCAACATTATTTGTATATTATTGCATTCTGACAAATACTGTATTACTGTTCCAATTATATAATTATACATAATTATTATATAATATTATATAAAAATTGATTAATATTGTTTTCAAACAAGAATTAATTTTGTACTGTGGTTATGTTAGCAGGAACATGTTCGTTGTCTCTTCAGAAACAAACTTCAGAACTTCAGAAACAAACCGATGCATGTACGACCGACCCACCCTTGCATCGAAAAAGAAAAAGGCTAGACTCAACCCCGATCAATGATTCTTCTGGTAATGTAAACAAGTCTATGGACCATTTAATGCTTTTTATTTAAATTATATAGCTTTTATTATTCTTAAGTAGTATTCTCCTTAAATAAGTTTTCTAAAGTTGATTTTGCGATTCTTTGCGACTTATTAACATTATTTTTATGTGATTTCTATTTGACTTGTTTTTGTTTTAATATTCTATTGTAAAATTGTATTATCTTGGATGTATAACGTCCGTAAATTTTTTAATAAATGAATAATTTATGTTCCTATTGAAATAAGAATAATAGTTTTAAAGTTCTTTTGATTTTAACAGGTTCCTCAAGTTCTACAGCAGAATTCAGCTTGTCAAATTCATGCACAGAAAACGATAGTGAGGATGTTTCAAGAATAAGACACGGCAATTTCTGTTGCGGTATGTAAATAATTATTATACTGGATGGAACATAACTACTGTAGGAAAAAATACTGCGTGGGTGAAGTAATTTCAAGATGAAAATGTTAAATAAACTTTTTTGTCAGGTGAGTAATTTAATTACAATTAATTGATAATGGACGGTCCCGCTAGCTCACTTCAATACACTGCGGCGTAGGACTAACCGTGAATATTAAAGTTTACTCGCGTTGACGTCCATTATCAATTAATTGTAACTAAACTACTTACCTGATGGAAAAGTTTATTTAACATTTTCGTAGTGAAATTACCTCACCTACTCACAATATTTTTCCTACAGTAGTTGTTCCACCTAGTATATTGATATTGTAATCATTATATAATTTTCATACTCATTTCCTTGATTTCATCTCATAGACATAAAAGAATACAAATGACCCTGGTTAAAACGAATACAGTTTTTCTAATAGGTCTTTTTAGAGAACTCTGTAAAGCTATTTTTATCCCTACAACTTTTTCAACTTTTAGATAGGCAAGTTTGAAACTATATTCGTATGTACTAGGAAACCTAGACCGGTATTCATAGTCAATTTTTATATTTGAGACCGTGTTAAATACAATCTTAAGACGTTATAGACCAATCACAGAGCCATATTAACATCTTAAGACAGTCTTGAAATAAAATCCGACTATGAATACCGACCCTAATGTGCTTCTTTCAAGTTGTAAAATACTCATATTATTATTTACAGCTGGATGCCGGCAAGAAATTACTTTTCTGTTCAAGAAACTATCGCGCAAACTTAATGGACTCACTTTATAGTACAGTCATTTGGTAGTTTTACCTGGAAAGTTTTCCGGGAGTTTTGAAAATTGGTAATTTTATATATTTCGATGTGCTCTTTCCGAATTTCAACTTTGCCACCTCGTATCTTTGCCGCTCGCGCCGCCATATTGGAAAAATGGCGCCTAAAAGCAGTTTTTTGACAATATCTCCTTTCCGACTCATTCCACGATAAAAACACTTCTATACAAAATAAAACTAGAGAAAATTTCCTACAATTTATGTAGTAACCTTTTTTTTCGTAAAATTAATAGTTTTGGCGTACGAGCGCCGCAAAGTGTAGTTCAACACGCGTTTTGGCCTAAAAACTCATTTCCACACCACCTTGAGGTAGAGTAAGCGGCGCGTTTTTTTTACCGTGGTATCCCCAGTAGGCCTAGTCCACATGCAATTCACTATTATAAAATTTAGCGCATTCTTCTTCGCTTTGCTGTTCTTGATGGACCAGGTGTTGCGCGTTCATCGTCATTAGTACTGATCGAAACGTCACAGACCGAAATTTCTTCCACATCATCCGCGATAGGATTATCAGTTTCATCGCAATCCTCTTCGTTCTCGATTTCATCATACGTTTGCTCGAAAATAGTCTCCGTTTCTTCCTCTTCGTCGCTATCTTGTGATGGAACTTGCGAGTTATCACAGGTACCACTACAATTCGTGCATATAACGGAGCACTTTAACCCAGCCTTTCTGCATCCACAGGCTTTCTGACATCTTTTTTTGCATTTACAAGAAATAAGTTTTAACAAGCGACAAAGAGGAAGAAACGGAGACTATTTTTCGAGCAAACGTATGATGAAATCGAGAACGAAGAGAATTGCGATGAAAACTGATAATCCCATCGCGGATGATGTGGAAGAAATTTCGGTCTGTGACGTTTCGATCAGTACTAATGACGATGACCTCGCAACACCTGGTCCATCAAGAACAGCGAAGCGAAGAAGAATGCGCTAAATTTTATAATAATGAATTGCATGTGGACTAGGCCTACTGAGGATACCACGGTAAAAAAAACGCGCCGCTTACTCTACCTCAAGGTGGTGTGGAAATGAGTTTTTAGGCCAAAACGCGTGTTGAACTACACTTTGCGGCGCTCGTACGCCAAAACTATTAATTTTACGAAAAAAAAGGTTACTACATAAATTGTAGGAAATTTTCTCTAGTTTTATTTTGTATAGAAGTGTTTTTATCGTGGAATGAGTCGGAAAGGAGATATTGTCAAAAAACTGCTTTTAGGCGCCATTTTTCCAATATGGCGGCGCGAGCGGCAAAGATACGAGGTGGCAAAGTTGAAATTCGGAAAGAGCACATCAAAATATATAAAATTACCAATTTTCAAAACTCCCGGAAAACTTTCCAGGTAACCTCTTCTTTTACGACCAAATGACTGTACTATTACTGCTAGAAAATAATAATAATGAAGTCAACACAAACAGCGCAGCAAGCAAAAAGATTCCAAATGTAACAGAATTACCAGTACAGACATTGCCACAATTCACAGAGTTCGAGAAGAAATTAAAAGAGGATATTCAATTACGACATAACTTTGTAAGTAAAATTTTATTTTGTACGTTTGCAATTTTTTTGGAGGAGCTCCATCTGATGGTGGAAATAAATACCTGCAATCTCCCTTGAAGTTATATGACATCCTGTTAATTCCTTACAATCTTTTTACACGATTCTTTCTTCATCGTGAATGTTCTGTTGTTTGGAATTTGCTTGCTTATTGCATCGTTCTTTCACTTATTAATGCATAGCTTCTACAACTACTTCACTTATACTCTCACTTGCATGGTTTGTTTGCATTGCTTGAATTTTAGGAAGGCATGGTACTTCGATTTGGTGGAGAAACAGCCATCAAACACTTGAAAAATGTACTAAAATATACTTTCTCACATGAAATGAGAAATACACTGTGCTGGTCAGGTCAGAAGGGTCGCGTAGGAGTTAAAACTAGTCTCGCAGCAAAAGTCATAATTGGTATAAATATTAAAAATGTTTTGGTGCGTTATGCTAAGGATATGTTCCGATTTTAGTTTAAAGTATTGACATTACTAGAAACGGCTGATTTCGCCTTATGCTAATCACAGTGACAGCTAGAAGAGCTGAACCAGTCAAATCAACAGATTTCGGAACATAGCCTAAATACGGTCCTGCAACGGATGGAAAGTGCGGGAACACTTTTTCCAGCTGCAGACCGTATCATAAGTCTCTTTTGGACTGTATCGTGGGTTGGACTCTATCGTAGGTTCGACTGTATTTCCGTAATAGCATAAAAAATTTAACTATTTGTATTATTATTTCAGAGAACGTGTCGAAGAAGTTTCCAAACTCTACTGTTAGAGAACTTGAGGTGTCATTTCAAGAATGGTTACGTCGAGGTGGAGATCAAATTCGCAGTAATCAGAGATCTGCAAGTAGGTCACAAGCACACTCAACATAAAACACGGTTTTAGTATTATATAAGTATTGTATAAGTATAATTGTAAAATTCAAAAAACTTATACAAACATTTCATGTAAAGATTACAAGAACGTTTTTAAAAATAACGTTAAGATGATTAGAAGTATATAATAGGCGATTTGCACAACCATCTCTTTGTCTTGCCCAACAATTAAAAAAGAATTTTCTAAGATTCCAGAAAAAAGAGAATAAGTTTTCACGCCTTCTAACCGCTAAGGATATTTTTGTTTGACGTGATTCGCGAGTAATTTTAAAGGTCTGTGGTTCGTTTCCGGCCCGGCCTTTATCCCATCACATATACCTCGTTTAAGAGGTGGAATGCCCATTTAATGGGAAGTTAAGGATTAAAGTTCCATATGGATTAATAATCCGTTTAAGAGTTTAAAGAATTATTGCATGGTGCAATGGACCATTGAGTAAAGTCACTCCACTCATTGTCAGTGCCGCCCTTTAGTCGGTCATATATCAGTGAACTGCGCGCCTAGTAGTATGCGTGAGCTCCCGACTAAAAGACAGTGCTGATTGGATTAACTTTAACTCAATAATTACTGCTTCATTAAGCATTATAGAAAAAAATGGCTCTCTCTGAACTTTTCAACTCAATTTTTGATAAGAAATAACGTTATGTACTTAGTGGGCAGTCTTTAAGAAACACTCTGTTTATCTCTGCAAATTAATAATTAGAATTCTAGTAATGCAACATACCTTCATTTCTCGATTTTCTTTTATGATGTGATTTGTAATAAATATTTTTGTAGACATTTTCCATATAAATATATAAAATTTATATAAATATGTGAAATAATTATTTTTATTTGATTGCAATAGTTTTCCACATAACCCATGAGGTACTATTGTTGATGCGTTTTTTTTTAAGTGGTATCCCCAGGAGGCCTAGTCTACTGAATAATTAGAGGAATAATTAACAAAAAGAGAAAGGTGTCTGATAGATATTTAAAGAATCATTTTTGTGTTTTGAAACAACTTTTACGTTTGTGATTATTAAAAAAAAGTAAAATGTCAAAAGTGAGTTTTAATTTAGTAAAGAGAGTGTGAAACGGACTAAGTAAGAGCCAAGCGCTGTTAATGGTGCACAAAGGTTAATTCCTTTATTTATGATAATAATTAAATTTTAAAATCGTACGTTTCGGTCCGAATTTTGGACCATCTTCAGCGAAACTACAAAAAATCAATAACAAAATGCATGAAATCGTTAAAATTAAACGTATATACAAAAATAAATTAAATACCTACATATAATAGCGGAATAATATATATATGAATAGAAACGACTCAAGACATCACGCTCGACGGCTTTTTGAATGTCCAATAAAGTCATAGCTGAGCTTTTTTTTTTGTTAATCTCCATGGCAAAAAATTTGGTAACTGAGCAACTGCTGTACTGTTGAGTGGCGCGCCTTAAAGCCAAACTGTTCGTTAATAATTATATTGTTTTCGGATAAAAAGGCATGAATCTGCGTTAGTAAGATTCTTTCATATACTTTTCTTAAAGTACTTAAAAGATTAATGGGTCTATAGTTAGCCGGCGAGGTTTGTGGCTTGCCCGGTTTCGAGAACGCAAGTATTTTTGCTGTCTTCCAACACAAAGGAAAGTAGCATAAACGAAAAGAGTTTAGAATTATGTAATAAATCTGAATTATGACTTTACGTGAAAAGTTTTTTAGCATAGCAGTAGTAATTTTATCTGAGCTAGGAACCTTATTTGATGGAAAAGATTTGATTGTCAAAAATTAAGCGAGGGGTTATGAATCTCAAATCACAATGTGGTGTCTTTTCATCTAACGTTTCAATATATTGATTTACTGTATTTTCATATGGAGAAGTTAGACCGTCCGCTTCTTGAAATACTTTTTGGAAATTCTTTGCCAGCATTTCAACTTTGTCTTTTGAGTCATAAGCAAACGAGTTATTTCCAAGATTGAAAGGTGGAGCAGGAGTTTTATTCCTCTGCAGCGACCTCCAGAGTCCCCAGATACTGTTATCGCTGATTTTGATTCTTTTCAATCAATCAGACTATTTTTTGTTTTTGGCTTCATTTAGCTTCTTTCGTATCATATTATTAAGAATGTTACGGTACATCTTATATTTGTTTGAGCCAAGGTGTTGAAATTTTCTACGGTAGTAGTTGCGCAGTTTGATTAGTTTGTTAATTTCAAAAGCAACTGTAGGGTCTGATGTTACATGATTAAAGTTGTGGTTTAGTATCTCGGTGGACTCCCTCAAGGCCCCGCAGAGGAACTGCTGTAACTCGTGTATGCAGGAATCTATCGATTCCTGGTTTTGCAGGCTATGCCTAATTCTCCATTTACTTGTTGCAGTATTAAAACCTTCCCAGTTGACCTTATGAGATTGATTTAGATTTCTCTTAACTTTTGATTTTTCGAGGTTTAATATAATGGGAAGGTGATTGGATGAAAGCTCGTTTGCTGTCACACACGTAAAGTCATAGTTAAGATTTTTCACGAGAAACAAGTCAATGTTGGAAGGCCGTCTACGGGGTGCCTTATGTGAGTAAGTGGAACTATGCATAATATTAAGGTTATTTTTATTTGCAAAGTTTAACAGTTTGATGCCTCTGTTATCGTTATAAAAATTATTCCAAACACGGTGCTTGGCATTAAAGTCTCCACCAATCAGTATTTTATTATGCGAGTTATTTTTAAAAATTTCGTCAAATTTGTCGAGCTCGAATATAATGCTGGGGGAAATATACGTAACCCCTAGAGTCATATTTATTCCAGACAGTAATTTTATCAGTAATATTTCGCACCCGTCAATAACTGCCCAGCAAACACAGAATACACCCAGTAAGCAATTTGCTATCAAATTGCTTACTGGGTGTATTCTTTGTTTGCTGGGTGGGGTCGGGAGAGTATGGTAGCGCAGGGCCTTGCTAATTATAATCGCAACACCGCCAGCCTTAACACGAGCAGCATCCAAGCGAATAAAATCAAAACCGGAAAAATTTAGTTTGGTGTCAGAATGTAACCACGTTTCCGTAATAAGAGCAATGTCGATATTATTACAGCAAATAAAATGGTGTAATTCCATTTCTTTGTTATTAATGCTAATGGCATTCCACAAGCAGATCTTTAGAGGTGAGATAGAAGGGAACATTTTAATTTATAAGATCAGCTGCCTCAACGAACATCTGTAGCTTACTGAGACCATCTGTACACGTAGCAAGTTTTTTATTAAGGTCTCTTATGATATTGAACATTGATTTTATATTAACTAATTTACTCAGTTTTTTATTTCGAGGATTAATCCGTTAAAATCTGCCATGTCACCTGAGTTCGCAAAGTCACTCATGTTATTATTGTTAATTTGTTCGTTAGACCTTTTCAAGGCCTCGGGATAAGTTCTAGGGGGCGAATAGGAAACATGTTTGTTCGTTGGAGCAACTGAGCTGGCCTTAGGACGTTGGCCCCTCAAAAACTAATTTATTTTTTGTATATACGTTTAATTTTAAGGGGATCCTGCAGTGATAGGCGAACTTCCTCAATGTCGATAATATCAACCTTTCTAATTTTGTTTTCCCTATATCTGTCTTTGTCTAACGAAATGACATCTGTCCTTGTTTCGATTGCTCGCCACCTCTCGCAAGATCCGGCAACTACTGTTGCTGCTCTTCTTGTCATTCTGCATCCGTATTTGCATTACTAAAATAATTCATCGATGGATCTTTTTTTGTACGCATTGAATCTTACTTCTACTTACGCGATATTATTCCTACATGTTTTCCCAAGGGAGGATGATAAACATTATGTATGTATAAACTGCAGAATTTTTGTTTTAAGCAAATATTATCGTCAGGTGACAGCTGTATATGTGCTTAAATAAGTAATATTTTTAATTTTTTTGTGTTTTTGATATAAAATCGCGTTTGCCTCCCTAGATTTTTGTGCGGACTTTAATTCTATAAAAGATTTTTGGAATTCTATAAAGCCAATTAAAAGATCCATTGACGAACGATATTGTCGGTAAATCATACGGCTGCAGGATCCCCTTAACGATTTCATGCATTTTGTTATTGATTTTTTGTAGTTTCGCTGAAGATGGTCCAAAATTCGGATCGAAACGTACGGTTTTAAAATTTAATTATTATCATAAATAAAGGAATTAACCTTTGTGCACCGTCAACAGCGCTTGGCTCTTACTTAGCCCGTTCCACACTCTCTTTGATTTTTACCAGAGCCTTTACACGGATTCAATTTAGTAATTAACATGTAATAATGAAAGGATTAGATAAGATGCACAGTCAATTTTTAATGGAATAAGAAAACCTTTGTTTTGTATCGATGAAACTGGCCACATTTCTAAATTATCTGATAAATTTTCGACAACAAAGATATGTAATTTTGAGGAATCACATGGATAATTCCGCAAACTTGACATGCTCATAAACTTTCTACCAAGAATCACAGCATCTTCATGAAAGTACCCTATACTTTGTATACAAACAATCTTTATGGAATTATTTTCTTTGATGTAACAGTAATTATTATATTCTTTGGTTGTTAATGTAAATGCTGGAAATTTAATTCGAGTGCGCCTTGGTACATCCCATTGGTAATAATTCATTGCTTCTTTGTAATAATTGAGGACCTTCAAGATTATTAGAGTGTTCAATTTTATTTGAAACTAAATTAGATTGTTCACTCAAACGATTGTATATCTGTTGAAGTGGTTTTTCGAACTTTCTAAGCAATTTCTTAATTTTAAATAAAAAATTTTCGAAAGGAAAAGCACTGAATGTATCGAGAGATCCGAAATTTTTATCATCTGCTGCTAGGTGAATCAAATTATGAAGATTATATGTTACACTCTCTGCTGTATATAAATGTTCCATATTTTCGACAAAATTACGAAGGAGATCGTTTGCATAGTCGTAGTATGTATCGCAAGAATCATCAGCACATAATAATCGCATTGCACAATTCAGGACATTAAAATGGAGATACTTGTCCGAGGGTAAACAATTTAGCAAAACCGCAGGTCCTAAATAGAGAAGAAATGTTCGGTATTGTGTGGCTTTCCATCGAGAAAATTCGTCTAAATCGAAATGATTTCTGGCAAACTCCATTGGAACAAATTTTGAAATACCTTTTAGCAAAGTGGATAAAGAATTGAGATGAAGTTGAGCAACCCTCGATGTTTGCGATTTATCCATCCAGGAGCGTAAAAGTTGTTTCATAACTCCCAAACAAGAGTTATGCATATAATCTATAACAAAAGATCTTACCATAGGCACAGAAAGAAGTTCAAAT
Organism: Temnothorax ravouxi; assembly: GCA_030770255.1. Classification (NCBI taxonomy): domain Eukaryota; kingdom Metazoa; phylum Arthropoda; class Insecta; order Hymenoptera; family Formicidae; genus Temnothorax; species Temnothorax ravouxi. Next base: position 47,096 of record JASTWP010001129.1, read on the forward strand.
GGAGAAGAAATATTTGGAAGATGATGCTGTGGTTGAAGCCTATTTTTAAAGTTATCGTCAGTTCTAAGAGCTGCAGTAACGTCTGTAAACGTCATACGTCTGTTGATACTTCTACCTCTAACTGTACACTTTCCACATCCAAAATACGCATTATGCGATTTAGTACAAGTAACATATGCTCTAGCTGGAGAATCGCAAATGATAGTTCGAATCTTAATTCGATACATCAAACCGTTAACTTCAAATCCATCAGTTTGTAATACTGTACATTCGTCAACGAACGGCTGAAGAAATTCAGATAACGGAGCCTTACTGTAGCCATGGTATGCACCAATAAGAAAGGGTACTTGCTTTAAATCTGATGATATTTTACCTAGTATGGGCCACAATTGACTCTTGGAACTTTTTGCAATTGGCAAACCATCTATATTTATATCTAACTGAATAACAGTTTGACCAAGAAAAGCTTGTGGAGTTTGATTAATAATTGTTGTCAGCGCTCTACCTAAACCGTAATGAACATACTGACCTCGTGAAAGATTTTTAACGTCATAACTATGGGGCTTTGGAGTGTCTAAAAGAGTACGTGCATCTGTAGGTACATCGAATCCATGACGTTTATGAATATGTAATAAATGAGTTAGAGCTTTTTGAGTTATACCAAACTCAATTGCCCAATCACGAATATCATCGCTAAGAGAACGGGCAATATTAATATCATTTGAAATATTTACAGCATCATCGCAGTCAGCACTACCTTCGGATGATTCACAATTATCATATTCATTATTGTCACTGCTATCAACTTCTGATTCATCATCAGTCTCTAGAGGCATTAACGATGCATCGGGAACAGAAACGTCCATATCATGAATCGCAGATGGCCCAGGAAGAATGTCACCACCACTATCATCATTATTTATTGAAACAGGAGGTTCAAAATTATTATCACAAAGCAGCAAAATACGTCGATCCTTTTGACGTTTGGATAATTCACAAAAACTCTTTCTCATATTTTAGGACGAGTTACGCAGCAAACACAATGCAACATGTAACGTACAGTCATAAAAAAACATTTGTGCTAGATTGTTTTAGACAAGAAGCACCCATCCTCCCTCACCCGAGGGAACACTCAAAAACCCCCTTTCCATTTATTCAATTCCCGCGTTTTTAACTGCATAGAAAGTTGACTGAAACCTGACGTTAAAAGTTGACGGGAAGTCGACTTTTCATCATGACGGGAAGTCGACTTTTACCAAAACTGGATGACTTTCCCTAAGAGTAAAAAGTCGACTTTAAGTCGACTTGAAGTCGACTTCTACCGAAACTGACTGGCAGAAAAGTTGACTTTTTTAAGGACGAAAGTCGACTTGAAGTCGACTTGAAGTCGGCGAATGTCTCAAAAAACGCCGACTAAAAGTCGACTTTTCGTCATGACGGGAAGTCGACTTTTCATCATGACGGGAAGTCGACTTTTACCGAAACTGGATGACTTTCCCTAAGAGCAAAAAGTCGACTTTAAGTCGACTTGAAGTCGACTTCTACCGAAACTGACTGGCAGAAAAGTCGACTTTTTTAAGGACGAAAGTCGACTTGAAGTCGGCGAATGTCTCAAAAAACGCCGACTAAAAGTCGACTTTTCGTCATGACGGGAAGTCGACTTCTTGTCATGACAGAAAGTCGACTTTTAGTCGGCGTTTTTTGAGACATTCGCCGACTTCAAGTCGACTTCAAGTCGACTTTCGTCCTTAAAAAAGTCGACTTTTCTGCCAGTCAGTTTCGGTAGAAGTCGACTTCAAGTCGACTTAAAGTCGACTTTTTGCTCTTAGGGAGGTAGAGGCCTAGAATCAGAGAAGCGACATTGAGGGCACGCTTGCTGATTGGCTGACCGCGGCACCAATCAAAACCGAGGCTATCGGGCCCGCAGCTGATTCCGTGTGCACGTGTGCAAATAAGTAACGTGTTACATCAGGTTAGGGGCCCGGTTTCACCAACGTGATTTAAGGATGTATTGCCGGTACAGTCTGAGATGTATAGGGCATAATTTTCAAAGCGGTGCCAAGTGTATAAAAATTTGTGAGAATGTTCTTTTAGTCTTTCTGATGTGCTACAAAAAAGTAGAAACGAATCCACTAAACGGTTGCTAAGATATCACGATTTTAATTCACTGATTTTAGTAAAATTTTAGTAAAAACAGTGAATTAAAATCGTTATATCTCAGCAACCGTTTAGTGGATTCGTTTCTACTTTTTTGTAGCACATCAGGAAGACTAAAAGAACATTCTCACAAATTTTTATCCACTTGGCACCGCTTTGAAAATTATGCCCTATACATCTCAGACTGTACCGGCAATACATCCTTAATCTAATCGGTCGATTAAACTCACTCTTCATCTCTTTCCAACTGTTCCCCTAGAAAGAGACGAAGAGTGAGTTTAATCGACCGATTAGATTAAATCACGTTGATGAAACCGGGTCTAAGTGAAAAAGATTATATTTTTAATATTATTAAGAAAAGAATTGTAGACATTCGTGAAGTTTTTGGGACATCATAAATATATGCATTTTGTGTGGATAAGGGTTATATCATACAATAATCAGTAATATATTTCTGTTTACTTGTAACTAATTGAGAGAGAATGTGATCATATTTTTAAATATTTTTATAACCTTATTACATTCGTCTTTACAGAAATCAAGAGTTTGTGAATAAAGATGGTAAAAGTGTGTGAGGTATTTGGTTGTACAACAACGGAAAAAGATGGACTATGTATGCATAAATTTCCTAAGAAGAATGTGGAACATCGAAATGCGTGGGTAGCTTGGATTACTCGTAACCGTCCCGGGTGGAGTCTAAAATGTAATAGCAGAGTTTGTGAGGTATTTTATAGGATTCATAAAATATTGAAACATGCCCTCAGATATGTGTGTATGTTTATCATGTATTGTCTATTTCGTTGCAGTTGCACTTTGTTCCTGAGGATTATGTAGAGGACACAAGAGGAAATGGAATTCTTCGAAGGCTGAAAACATCTGCTATTCCTTCATTGCAAGTAGAGGGAATTGAAAATAGTGAAAATCATTGTAATACGAAAACTATACGAAGATTTCAACAAACCGCACAATACTTGAAAGATCCCTGATAGCACAGTGTCAGTTGGTGCCGTCATGATGCCGTCGTGGTGCTGTCAATATACACGAATTTCGTGCATATTAACAGCATCACGACGGCATCATGACGGCACCAACTGACACTGTGCTATCAGGGATGTAACAAATATCCCTATTATAGGTGGTAAAGAAAAAGAGAATGAGCATGCATACTGCTTAAAAGTATTAACTTGCGATGAAGTAAGTATTCTCTCGATTTTATCATTGTGCCAAAATATCGTATATGCTGCGTTCTGATATTCACTGTCAGTACTGAAAATCTATAGTATACGTAACGGAAACTATAGTTTTTCAGTACTGGCAGTGAGAATATTGGACGCAGCCATAGTGTTTGTAAAATAATTTTTTTCTGATCAATACATCCTTCCAGCAGGTACAGGACTCTTTAGAAGTAGGAAATACTCATAAAGGGGAAGAATTACAGCTGAGTGTAAGATGTTTGAAAGATGAACATAGTGATGTCACACATGCAATGAAAACCATCGATAATGAATATACATCTTGTTCAACGCCACTAACCAAACATTCATTGTTGACGAGTAGACTAACTGCATCATCGGTTTTATTGCAAAAGGACATGACAGTATCAGTGGCACAAAAAGATTCCGACAATGATTGCAATATTCAGGTAAAGGATTTTTCTTTTCTTTTCCAGGTTTGTTTGAAATTGTGGTCGATCTTTTGTATATATTTGTTTATATATATGCATTCTTTTTTAGTTGGATGCAACTACTGCTGATATACTGGATAGCCAAGAAACTTTTCAAACAAAAAAAGCATTATTAAAAGAACTTGAAGAAAAGAATAATATAATAAAAAGTCTAAAAAAACAAATTGCTGCAACGGATCTCAGTTTGCAAAATATTACAAAACTGTATAAAGTGACCAAAAAAAATTACTTCGATGAAAAAAAACGTTTGAAGAGACTACAAGAATATCATTTTAAAAGCCATTCAGGTGTGTCCGCAACATTACGACTAGATCAGATTAGAGCTTTAAGTAGAAAGTCCACTAATGGTGTGAAATGGAGTCTTGCAACTATAACAGATGCTTTGGAATTTAAGTTTAAATGGGGAATTCATGGTTATGAAGCTTTTGTGAAACGTGTTCCGATTTATCCTACTGCACGAACTTTGCAGAGAAAGTTACAGCATATACAATTTGATAGTAATATTCTAGAGGAGATATTTTATATGCTGCAATGTGAAATGACAAAATTACAATCTCACGAAAAAGACTGTGTAATAGTAATGGATGAGATGGCCATCAAGGATGAGGAGGTGTTTGATCCAAGCAGTAAACAGTTTATTGGGTCTTGTACTTTTCCTACGCATTCCGGGATAGCCAATAAAGTTTTAGTATTTTTACTGGCAGGCTTAACAACTCGTTGGAAATACACCGTGGCCTATATTACTTTACTAAATCTACTGACTTAAAATATAAGGAAAGTAAAGTAAATGCAACTGGTTCAGCATTGAAGAATATTGTTCTAAACATTATTGAGAAATCAGAAAGCATTGGTTTACAAGTTCATGCAATAATCAGTGATATGGGTACGGATAATAGAGCTATGTGGAATGCTTTTGAAGTCGGTTGCTCAAGACATCATGTCAATGTTTTTGTTCAACATCCAATTAGGGCAGAAGATAAACTGTTTTTTATTCCAGACCCTGTTCACGTTTTTAAAAATATTGCTTGTATGCTAAATAGCAATAAAGTTATTACTTTGCCCCATGACATTTGTCAATCTGAAAATCTTAGCTATCTACAGATTCACTTGCAACATTTGGATAGACTTCTAAACCTTGAGAACAATTTTGAACTAAAGATTGCCTTTAGACTTATTGAAACTTACTTGCACTGTCAAGATCAATATAAAAAAATGAAAGTTTCAACTGCACGATCAGTTTTTAATAAAAGAACTGAAGCCGGATTGAAAATGTTAGCCAAAAGAACTAATGATTCTGCTATTGAAACTACAGCATTTTTTATTAATCTCGTTAGCCAATGGTTTGCTCTCATGACAAACAGAAACAGATCTTTAGGTCTTAGTAAAAATAATATTGAAAATTATAACGAAGCAATATATCATCTTAAAAAGACTCGTACTATTTTTCAAAACATGAGTATTGGGATAAAAGGACAGTGGAAACCAGTGCAGACTGGTGTCATTATGGCCACTGAGAGCATTCTGCAATTACAAGATTTTCTTCTTAACAAACAGGGCTACAAATTTGTTCTGACTGGCCGCTTCACACAGGATTGCTTAGAAAATTTATTTTCGCTGCTCCGTTTTAAATTGCCTACCCCGAATGCTTTGCAAGTGAAGCAAAATTTGAAACTCATTACTATGACACAAATTTCCTCTTGCTCCAAAGTAACTAGTTATGACACTGACATTTCAGTGGATGAGCTCGAAAGTATTAATATAAATTTCTTAGACGTGTCAAAACAATTGGCAACTGAAAAATGCCAAGAAAAGGAGGTTGAAACATTCATGGAAGCTTCAGCTATTCATGTACCAGAACTGACAGATGTTTATTTAAATTTGTTAGATAAGTGGGAATGGCCAATCATATATGATATTGCTAGAGCTGTGATACGTAGCATTAAGAAAGTGTGCAATACTTGTGATGTATGTTTTAATGCTGTATTATGGCAAGGTCCTAATAATCATCCATACGGATTTGTTATTGATTTACATGATTATAAGGATGGTAAATTATATAAAGTGTCTGACGATTGTTTCAAAGCTATTATGAAAGCAGAAATAACGTTTCGACAACTTAGAGACACTCTAAAAACAGTAACTTATATAAACATCATAAACTTTATGGTTGAGAAACTGCAGTACGTGTGGGATGGAACATATATTCCATCGTGCCATAACATCGGTCACAAAATCCTGACTAGATTTTTTACAATGAGATTAAGAATGTATTGTTTGAAACAAAAGGAGCAGTATTCCCAAGAAAAAAAAATCATATACAATATAGCAAGACTATGGCTATGCATGCTATAGTTTAATGAAAGAAAGCCCCTGACACAATGTGCGATTTACAAGAACATAGTCCATCTCTAATCAACATAGTTTAAGTTAAGAAAGTAATTTTTTTGCAACATTAAAGAAATTTTTTTTATTGAACAGTAACATTCTAAAGAATGTTTTATGTTGCAAATATGTTAATATGTGCAATTGTTTTGTATAAGATCTTTAGATTTAGGTATTAACATTTTTTGTTAATTTCACTTTATAGTTTTCATAAAATTTATTTCAATGTTGAAGATATTCAATGCAATATATATGTTCATAAGGCTCTTGACTGATATAATTATAAGTTAGTTTAGGCTCTCTACTTCTCATGATAAGAAAAATACTTTTTTTTACATTTACTAGTCATATGTAACTGTATTTATGTCGTAATTTTATTTTTTTTTATAAGTTTAAAGTTCAGTATTACTATAATTTTGTACGAATATATATGTTATGTATTTATGTTATGACAAGGCTCGAATAAAAAAGTAAAGACATTATGTATAATTGCCATTTATTTTAAAGACAGTATGAGGTATAAAAAATATAACAGTTTTTTGTCAAAAATAACTCTGTTGCTTTAGTCGTGCAAAATATGAATTTATCCCAATAAAGGATCTTACAAAATGCTTAACTGAGTTATTCATTCGCACAATGCCTGTTTTTGCATATGTGGCATGTGGCATAACATTCACATGATATACATATAACAAAAATACTGGCATTTTTTTGCAAAATGTGGACGTCATCGAATTTTTGGATTCTTGTCTTATTCGCATGATTTGTATGTAATTGTTATTGTCTACTTTGTAAACATGATTATAAAACTCATAATCAGAAAAATATTACAAATAATGTGACACAATGAACACAAGTGTTTAGGTCAATTTCCTTGTTTTACACTTCTTGGAACTACATTTAGTAGCAGTAGACTGTAATTTGCGCAATGCCTTCTCCATTTTGGCAATCTCACTGAACATCTTACATAACTGCTGCAGGCCTAAGTCACGTTCAATTCTCAAGTCTTGAATAACTTTTGATGCTTTGCTACACTGCAATTTCAGTTCCTCAATTGTATAACATTCTGCTTTGGAAACCAGTAGAAAAGGGATTGAATGTTTCTCTTCAATAGCACGAATCTATAACATACGTTATACGTTATAACACAAATGAAAATTTTGATTGACATATTGTATACAATTGTAAGCACATGACATTGGGTACGTTCAGGAAACAACGATTTCACAACAGCTGAGTAACTGGTCAATGTAATTGGTCTAAATTTAAAGATATAATAGTACAGGCCAATAATCACTGACCGCTCACTGATCGTTTTGTTTTCCAAAAGCGGCTATTAATACTGACCTTTACAGAATATTCATTTGATACTTGAACAGAAGTATCAGTCTCGTTACATTGTTTTTCCATTTTTATTTAACGAACTGGTTCCTAGACAATGAACAAAACAAATGTCACATTATGATAATAACATTACTTTCTTTATCATTTCAATAAGATATAAGTAAAAGTACTAGAGTAGGCGTCAGTGAAATAAATCATTTTTATTTCTTACTCTTACTTCAGTACGTTTGTAAGCGTAAGGTCTTTCTACATAGAGGTTTTAACGCAGTGGCAGTAGGGTACTGGTTTTAAGACGCAAGCCGTAGCGCAATTTCTTGCGGCCAGGCTCGTCTACAATGGCTTCGTAGGTCGTACGGCGTAGCAGATTAACCAATCAGAAATGAGAATTGAGAACGGCGGTTGAATTTGAAAGGCGCTGCTGTCGAGAGGTTATTACGTCGTCAGTTGCCGAAGTTTACATACGTGAATCACGTGAATACATCGTGAATCGTTCATCGTGTCTGTCTGCATGGTTTTCGCTCGAGTTTATGCGAAAATCGTGGTGCTATAACAGTAAGTATATTCATATATATATTTGTTAAAACGTAAATAGCATCTTATAAAGAGGTTTCTAATTCAAAATAAAATTGGAGCAGAGAGAGGTGTACATGAATCTGAATACAAGTCACATTGTTTGTCGTGTCCGTCTGCATAGTCTTCGCTCGAGTTTATGCGAAAGTCCTCGTGCTATCACTCCATACATATATATATATATATATATATATATATATATATATATATTTGTGAAAACGTAAATAGCATTTAATTTAACATAATAATCGGAACAGAGAAAAGTATACACGTGGATCTGTCTGCAAGTCACATCGTTCGTTGTGCTGCTTTCGACAGGTTATCGTCATCAGTTGCTAGAAGTACGTGAATCACGTGAATACATCGTGAATCGTTCATCGTGTCTGTCTGCATGGTCTTCGCTCGAGTTTATGCGAAAATCGTCATGCTATCACAGTAAGTATATATATATTTAACAAATATATATATATATATATATATATATATATATATATATATTTGTTAAATTGTAAATAACATATTATAAAGAGGTTTCTAATTCAAAATAAAATCGGAGCAGAGAGAGGTGTACACGTGAATCTGAATACAAGTCACATTGTTCATCGTGTCTGTCTGCATAATCTTCGCTCGAGTTGCTCTATTCTCTATTCTATATCGTCAGTGTGGTATCGTCTTTATTTTCTCATTTTCATCAGTCAGATAATCATGTGGAACGAAGAAGCTGACGTCGCCAACATTGAAGATCATTTCACGGACGAGGATATGTTGACTCAGGCCATTCTAGATCAAACAAGGCAGCTGTCTTCTTTAAGAGCTTTCAATGATTCTATGAATCCTAGCTACCTCTGGAACAGATTTGAGAAAAGCCGGTTTGTTTCTTCTGTATCTTTTGAATTGGAACAATTTGATACTGCTGGAATACGCTTTGCTGAGAAGAAGAAGGAGGAGTGATTCATCGCCGGTGGTGGGTTCGACCGGTAAATCGGATGAGAGACGCTCAAGGTTTCTACTTTAACCTCGTCAGGGAACTTATTGAAACTGATCACGAAAAATTTTTTGGGTTCCGAATGTCGCCTAATCAGTTTCGTCTTTTAATTGACCTCCTTCACCCTCGTCTTAAAAAGCGAAGTAATCGCACACCACTACTAACAGACCTTCGTGTTGCCGTCACATTGCTGTAAATTTTTTATATATGTTTTTTTAACCCTGCTTGTTTCTGTTCAGTCTATTTTAATGTCATCTGTGATAAACTTTGCAGATACTTGGCTCAAGGAGACACAGCCAAACTGAAACATGCTGAATTTAGGACTGGGACATTCACGGTGTACAAAGTTATACACGAAACTTGCAGAAAGATTTGGAACGTACTTTAGCACTTTGTTCTGAAAGTTCCCAGTAAGGAAGATTGGAAGACCATCAGTGATGGTTTCATGACATCCTAGCAATTTCCCAACTGCCTAGGGGCCATTAATGGTAGACATATGAGGGTTCAAGCACCCGGAAATTCGGGATCGAATTACTTCAATTACAAACAGTCCTTCAGTATGGTTATGATGGCAACGTGTGATGCACAGTACAAGTTTACAAGGGTGGATGTCGGACAGTTTGGTAAGTGTTATTTTTTATTGCATTTTCTGTAGCTATAGAATGATAATCGCCAAGTGGAAAGTTTTAGTTTTTTTTAGATTCCATAAGTTATGGCGGCATATGGGCCAACACTGATTTTGCTAACGATTTAGTATCCGGAAATGTGTCCTTGCCTGATCCCAGCCCAGTTCCAGGAAAAGAGATACCCTTCCCTTATGTGTTTTTGGGGGATGAAGCGTTCCCGCTGACAGAGTACATGATGCGACCGTACCCAAAGAGAACACTGACCGATGAAAAGAGAATTTTCAATTATCGTTTGTCCCGAGCACGGCGGGTAATTGAGAACACTTTCGGAATTTTGACTGCGCGATGAAAGATCCTACAGAGACCACTCGCCATGTCGCCTGACAACTGTGAAAATATCTTCAAAGCCCTTCCCTGTCTTCATAATTTCATTATGATGGGTGAAGAAGGAAGAAATTTGAATGACAGAGAATACTGCCCCAGAAACATGATTGATGCGGAAACAGAGGATGGAAACATCACACACGGAGAATGGAGGGACTACTGTTCTCAACACTTTACCAGGCTTGGCCGAGTTGGGGCTAATCGAGCTGGAGATACTGCCAACGGGATGAAAAATTATCTACGAGATTACTTTGTGTCTTCTATTGGAGAGGAACAGACACCTTAGCAATATGCCCGTGCTTTCAGGGGAGATGTCATCAACCCTCCGGAGTAATCAACAATGACCAAATGATCTACAACGTTGAGTTTTATGTAAGATGATATATGAAACTATATTCACACATTTTATCTCTGTCTTATAATAATTGAAAAGATTTGTATAATATTTAGTATAATTAAATTATTAATAATGCAATTTTCTCATTTCAGGTTGGTCTGGACTCAGCAAAGTGTCAATGCAAAGGATCTTGCATACAATGTTGGCTCAACGTTATCTTCCATGCGTTCCACTGATCTCAGTTACATCACATATCAGCATCACATATTAATACGCGTGTAAGGATTAATCGTTGAGGATTCCTCATTAAAAGTGCGCATGTCGAGTTTAAGGGTATAGGTCGAGCGTGTAACAAACTTTCGGATTGGCTTACGTATACCAATTAACGTGTCACCGGATGAGACTTTTTATACTAAATAAAAAAGAGTGACATCGCAAAATATATACGATAGACGAACACACGCGAAGCACGTCAGGGCGGTGGGACGGCACGATCGGGAGAGAGCCGAAGAGAACTTCCGGTCCAGTCGTCAGCCGTTACATCTCACGGATCGTGAGATATCGATCCCTTTGGTCCGTCGAATAAATTTAGAAACGCGGGGATCCCGCCCCTACGAAGCCGTGTACTTCAACGCGTTTCTACATTTATTTGAATTTGAACTTTTAAATTTATTTGAAATTTATTTTTTGGTTCTAATTTCGATTCATCTCTTTCATTTCCTAAAACCAGAGGAATAAGGAACTCGCTGATCGGGATTAGTCCAGTCGTCTGTAGATCAATTCTTTGAAGAATGATTTACGTCAAATAGATTATAGCACCAACGAACGGTATAATCCTTAGTTTTTTTACAATCGGCGATTTACTTTCAATATCTTATTTCTTGTAATACATATCTCCGTGTGCATACGCCATTTTGAGTTGCGACGAAAATCACTGTTGTAATCTGTAGTATATTCTTTTGTACATAATGCTGTGTAAAAGTGGCACAGTAAGATAGCGAGCGAGAGAGAGGATGAATGAATGAGAAAGCGAGAGATTTGTTAACATTTATAAGCGTTAGGACCGATAGCAACGTCGATTAATACCGATTGTGATTGTACATATTTTCTTTTTCTAGGAAAAACACATTTAGAGAACTTCTAATTTGATCGAATATCAATATACCAAAATCGTGAAATTAAATGTAAAGTATCGTTTAGAGTATTTCTGAGAATCTTCTTAGATCGTCCAGGATTGATTGGTATCCAGAATTAATCGGTACTAATTGAGTTTACCACCACGATCTTTAGCTTCCCGGTGGGAAGACAGGCGAAATTGCAGAAGCGAAATCTTGTATGCACACTCTCCTTCAAAAAAGAGCGATATCGCGATTCTTATCAGCGGCGGCGCGTTTCTATATGTTTTCGATGCACATTGATGTCCGAGAAAAACGCAATTTTAAGTTTCAAGACCTCAGATATCTTGGGGATAATCGAAAAGATAATACTGTGGTAGTGAATATCAGCATGTGTGGTGTTTACTTACAATTAGTGTTTGCAATGTATGTTGAATATTATGGTTCTTCCTCATAAGCGAGTGGATTATAATCGTTTTTTCCAGCACATGTGTCAGCCTTATTTTCAATGAATTGTAACCGTTCGTGGTTTAAACGGATAAGAATTATTAAAGTTCTTGCCACAAGATAACATGATTTCGACAAAAAGAGGACTTGAATTGGTTTTCCCCTGTACCTTTCATATGTTAAACATCTTGTTACTAATCTCATCCCTGAATGTAATGCTTATTTTATGCCTACACAGACAAAAAAGAGTATTCTTGATTTGAAATTATCTTTAGTTTCAACATGAAAATCTTGAAATGTGATTATATTGCGTTAAACGATGAAAACTTGCTTGAATAGTCATAGTTCAACCAAGAAAAAAATGCTGAAATTCTTATAAGAAAATTACAGTGCTCTTGCTTATATACGAAACAATCTATAATCTTCTAAGAATTTCAACTTTTTATTTCAACATTTATTTCTTGGTTGACCTCTATAAATGACTTCATTCATTTACTTTTCAGAAACTAAAGATATTTTCAAATCAAGAATATTCTTTTTTTTGCGTGTACAAAACACGCTCTTGTTTTTAGATAATACTTTGCGATAATTATTTTCATACAAATTTAGTTTTAGTATTACATTTGTTATTTTTGATAATTTAAAATTATTGTCCAAATAATTACAAAATTCCATCTGTTTAAATCATTTCTAATAATTTTTTTAAATCATATGTAATAATTTAAATGTTTTATGTTTAATAGTAGGTCATTTAGTTATCTTATTTGTTAAACTAAATACGTATGCTTTGAATTATATGAAAAGCATAAATTCAGTCATTAACTTTGTCGATACAAGATGCAACACTTCTCCGTGACTGTGTGCATACGTGTCCCGCCATTGGCAACGGAACGTAAGCCGTGAGAAATGGACTTGGTTCATTTCGCCAGACTACCAATTTTACGACCTACTACACCGAAAAAGCGCTTTCTTGATCTTCTACAGTCTATGCCTAGACGTCTGCTACTGCGTTAATACCAACTTAAAACTGCTTAAAACCTCTATGTGGAATATGTGCGGTTGTATCACTTCGCTTACTACCTCTGTTACGACCTGTTACGCCGAAAAGCGCTTCTCTGAGACGTACTGCTACTGCGTTACTACCAGCTTACAACCTCTATGTAGAACAACCTTAAGAGCTGAAGTTGGACTAAAAAATAAAAATAATTTATTTTGCTTACGCCTTTATTTTAGCTTTATTTTACACTTACTTCTCACTTCTTACGCCTACTCTTACTTCTTACTCCGCGTATTGTAAACGACGCTTCAGAGGTTAGTTTCTTCACAAGCGATCAGCTGCGAGCCCGATGAGAACCATGGTGGGGGTATAGGACTCATGGGGGTACAGTTGTCGCTTCTCTGATTATCTAGGCCTCTAATAACTATCACTATTGCGCTATTGGCTCTACCAGCTACGAACAGTCCTGGTAGCGGTTTGCGTTGGTAGCGTTAATAGCGTCTCCCCGAACGCACCCTATGAGTGGAAAATTATAATATAACACAATTATATTATTGTTACTTTGTGTTTACTGGGTATTGATCGCCATGTTGCATGCTTTATTCTTTTGTGCAGCAATTTCAAGTCAATCAGTTTGCGCCCCTCGTATCTAAAGGCCCTCTACAAGATTGTAATTCTGTACAGTATGCACGCGCGTCCATTCCCCTTTTGTCGTTTCCGATTTTTCGCTGTGCATGGGACTGTATCCTTAGGTATGTATCATACCCTACCCTAAGAGCACAGTTGACGGAAAGTCGACGGCAAGTCGACTTCTAGTCGACTTCTAAAAATGGCGGAAAGTAGACTAAAAGTCGACTTCTAAATAGTCGACGTCTAAAAATGGCGGAAAGTCGACTAAAAGTCAACTTCTAAATAGTCGACTTATAGAAGTCGACAGAAAGTCGACTTCTAAATAGTCGACTTCTAGTCGACTTCTAAAAATAACGGAAAGTCGACTTCTAAATAGTTGACTTATAAAAGTCGACAGAAGGTCGACTTCTAAATAGTCGACTTATAAAAAGACGGAAAACAGTCTAGCGGCGCGTCATGCATCCATCAATATGGCGGCGAATCTCAAGGAGGCTGGAGGTTGGAGGAGCAGAGCTTACGCGAGTAATCGTTTAGGCCGTAATGCCGTTACCAACCGACATGGAAACGAAATTGCTGCGCCAGATAGTTCTTGCAGGTATGGCGGATCAAGTCGTGAAAAAAGTTTCGCCCGACGAGGTATAAAAGAGAATCAGGATAAGGCCAAGTGGAAACATGCTTACAGGTTAGGTATGGTGTGTTATTAATTGTCATCGATAATTAAGACCTATTGAATGCGACAGCTCTCCATTCTGAATCTTTCAGAACATCAGAAATGGAGGGGAACCTGTGTTCATGCATTCTTCGTGCGTGCTACGAAAAATCAGTCCGGAATAGGTGGTTCATAAAGAGGGGTACGAAACGAATAAGATGTATATGCGAGGTGTTACGGCGATAGAACCCAAATGATTGCCGAAATTCGCTCCCATGCTATGCCATCTTATAGCGAATTCGGGCGCTTGCACTAGTGTGCACGTGAACCATTGGTTGATCCACCGCCAAGGTATATATTTTTATCACAATTGTTGCTTTATAATGTTTTGCCTAGTTATTTATAAAGATATTAATCTTCATTATGATCGAATATTATTCTCATTTATAGATATAATCAAATGGAACTGGGAAGATCATTTGCCGCGTGTCTGGTACATACATTTGGAAAGACCGGATGGGCACTATCATCGATGGATATAAAGCATCCGTGGACGGTGTCAAGTGGTTCGCGTATTTCTTCTTGGAGGGTCAAGTGTGCCCTGAGCTGAAACTATTTGTCCCGTCGCTGCTGACGACACCTGGGAGCATCACCAAGTCATGGGCCAGGTAAATCGTTATTCTATCTCTTTTCAATTTCACGTTGATTCATCGAATAGATTACATCAATTCAATACGATCTTTTCAGATTGATATCACGCACTCAAGCAATAGTATACATACAAACGCTGCAGTCGCAGGGAATCGTGTCCAAATACAAACTGCTAGAAATCTGGGGTTCTGATAAAAAATGTGAGAATTTAATTTATAAAATAATATCTAGATATTATCATAGACTTTTGTACAATACTAGACGGCCGCTGACAGGCATCTCGGCCGTGATGCTTGCCGCCATGTTGATTTTAGTAAAATATGCTATACTACAGATTCTATACAAGTAGTTTTATACAAGATTTCTATACAATAGAAGTACAATAGTTTAATACTACAGGAGTAGTGGTTCGATTTCGGCATCCAAGTACGCTACACGTCGAAGGCATTACTTACAAACTTATTGATAACATGTAGTACCAATATTTAACACAAAAACATTTGCCTGTTTTGTTATGTACTGTAATAACGAATGCAGATAAACGCACATCATGAGCAACTGAACACCTGATAGTGACTTATTGTTAATTCAATATATGGCCGCCGCGCACTCTTCACTAACACTTGCACTCGCATCAGCTTTTCGGCAGTGCGTCTATAGATGTTAGTAATCTAGTATAAAAGTCTGTAGATATTATATATTTATAATTTTAGTTCTGTTGTCAGCTTACCAGAAGTGGCTGCCGGAATCCGCGCACGCAGAAGTAGCGCAGTTATGGCCGCCTTTGTAATTAAGAATAAAACATTAGGATTGTAATTATACAGTTTTTTAGATAATTAAATTATTTTATATATGAAAAAAAATTGAAATGCATCAGTTTTAGCCTTCCAGCAAGGGGTCGATTGTGTGTATCTTGAAATAATGAGGTAAAAATTACAAAAGTGATTCATTAGCGTATCTACGATTTTATTTATCAAAATCTAATAAAATCTGTTAACTTTTGTCATTTTCACCTTGTTTCAAGATACACAACCGACCTCCAGACGTACGCAGCGGTTTATTTTATCGACTTTAAAGATTGGCGGGAAGTCGACTTTTCTTCATGACGAGAAGTCGACTTAAAGTCGACTTCTACCGAAACTGACTTGGTATAGAAGTCGACTTTTTTAAGGACGAAAGTCGACTTGAAGTCGACTTGAAATCGGCGAATGTCTCAAAAAACGCCGACTAAAAGTCGACTTTTCGTCATGACAAGAAGTCGACTTCCCGCCATGACGGGAAGTCGACTTAAAGTCGAGTTTTTGCTCTTACCCTAAGACTTCTACCGAAACTGACTGGCAGAGAAGTCGACTTTTTTAAGGACGAAAGTCGACTTGAAGTCGACTTCTCTGCCAAGTCAGTTTCGGTAGAAGTTGACTTTAAGTCGTGACGAAAAGTCGACTTCCCGCCAATTTTTAAAGTCGATAAAATAAACAGCTGCGTACGTCTGGAGGTCGGTTGTGTGTCTTGAAACGAGGTAAAAATGACAAAAGTTAACAGATTTTATTAGATTTTGATAAATAAAATCGTAGATACGCTAATGAATCACTTTTGTAATTTTTACCTCATTATTTCAAGATACACAATCGACCCCTTGCTGGAGGACTAAAACTGATGCATTTCGATTTTTTTTCATATATAAAATAATTTAATTATTTAAAAAACTGTATAATTACAATCCTAATGTCTTATTCTTAATTACAAAAGCGGCCATAACTATGCCACTTCTGCGTGCGCGGATTTCGGCAGCCACTTCTGGTAAGCTGACAACAGAACTAAAATTATAAATATATAATATCCACAGACTTTTATATTAGATCACTGTGCTAGTTTACACCGAGCATTTGATACGCGTACCAAGTACTATATTCGGACTAAATTGGCTTAGTACGAGAGTGTAAACGATAGCGTATTAAGTTGGTACGATACGTATCATGAAGGCGTATCATACCAAAATAGTTATATATGCGTATTAAATGCACATATAGCGCTGTAAACGCTGGTGTACGTATTATAAGACTGTCTAGGTTATGTTTTCCGACCGGCAGTATTCAATTTACGTACCAGTACTGAAAATACTATCTACATACAATGTCAAATAAAAAAGGATATCCTTTAATATTAAATTGGGGGAACAAGAAACAACAGTGTTTTTGCAATTATGCATTGATAAACAATTAATTAGCAATCATGAATGGCAAAAGACACAAACATATCGAAATATTTAAAATGCTTGAGCCAGAAATGGAAAAGCACGGTTATAAAAAATCAGCGGACTAGATAAAACTAAAATTGAATAAATAACTGTCGTAAATGCCTTTTACGATTATTTTGTTGGATATTTTTAGAAATCCCAATAAAGTGGAAAATAAAATTGCAATATTCTTTTCCATATTTATTTCTATAATATTGACGATAATAAACGAATATAAGCTACGTTTCAATATTCACTCTACAATGTATGTATACATGACATAAACTATAGATCTTCAGTTGACAGCGAATATCGAAACGTAGCCATAATATAAATGGTGTAAACGCATGTAAATCAAACGTTTGATGCGTACCAGCTTGATTCGTATTAAACTTAGGTACGGTGTAAACTAGCACAATCTATAGACGCACTGTCGAAAAGTTGATGCGAGTGCAAGTGTTAGTGAAGAGTGCGCGGCGGCCATATTGAATTAACAATAAGTCACTATCGGGTGTTCAGTTGCTCATGATGTGCGTTTATCTGCATTCGTTATTACAGTACATAACAAAGCAGGCAAACGTTTTTGTGTTAAATATTGGTACTACATGTTATCAATAAGTTGGTAAGTAATGCCTTCGACGTGTAGCGTACTTGGATGCCGAAATCGAACCACTACTCCTGTAGTATTAAATTATTGTACTTCTATTGTATAGAAATCTTGTATAAAACTACTTGTATAGAATCTGTAGTATAGCATATCTTACTAAAATCAATATGGCGGCAAGCATCACGGCCGAGATGCCTGTCAGCGGTCTAGTATTGTACAGAAGTCTATGATAATATCTAGATATTATTTTATAAATTAATATCTCACATTTTTTATCCGAACCTCAGATTTCTAGCAGTTTGTATTTGGACACGATTCCCTGCGACTGCAGCGTTTGTATGTACTATTGCTTGAGTGCGTGGTATCAATCTGAAAAGATCGTATTGAATTGATGTAATCTATTCGATGAATCAACGTGAAATTGAAAGGAGATAGAATAACGATTTACCTGGCCCATGACTTGGTGATGCTCCCAGGTGTCGTCAGCAGCGACGGGACAAATCGTTTCAGCTCAGGGCACACTTGACCCTCCAAGAAGAAATACGCGAACCACTTGACACCGTCCACGGATGCTTTATATCCATCGATGGTAGTGCCCATCCGGCCTTTCCAAATGTAGTACCAGACACGCGGCAAATGATCTTCCCAGTTCCATTTGATTATATCTATAAATGAGAATAATATTCGATCATAATGAAGGTTAATATCTTTATAAATAAGTAGGCAAAACATTATAAAGCAACAATTATGATAAAAATATATACCTTGGCGGTGGATCAACCAATAATGGTTCACGTGCTCACTAGTGCAAGCGCTCGAAGTCGCTATAAGATGGCATAACATGGGAGCGAATTTCGGCAATCATTTGGGTTCTATCGCCGTGACACCTCGCATATACATCTTATTCGTTTCGTACACTTCTTTATGAACCACCTATTCCGGACTGATTTTTCGTAGCACGCACGAAGAATGCATGAACACAGATTCCCCTCCATTTCTGGTGTTCTGAAAGATGGTTCAGAATGGAGAACTGTCGCATTCAATAGGTCTTAATTATCGATGACAATTAATAACACACCATACCTAACATGTAAGCATGTTTCCACTTGGCCTTATCCTGATTCTCTTTTATACCTCGTCGGGCGAAACTTTTTTCACGACTTGATCCGCCATACCTGCAAGAACTATCTGGCGCAAGGCGCAGCAATTTCGCTTCCATGTCGGTTGGTAACGGCACTAACGGCCTTACGATTACTCGCGTAAGCTCTGCTCCTCCAACCTCCAGCCTCCTTGAGATTCGCCGCCATATTGATGGATGCATGACGCGCCGCTAGACTGTTTTCCGTCTTTTTATAAGTCGACTATTTAGAAGTCTACTTTCTGTCGACTTCTATTCGACTATTTAGAAGTTGACTTTTAGTCGACTTTCCGTCATTTTTAGAAGTCGACTAGAAGTCGACTTACAAAAGTCGACGGAAAGTCGACTTTTATAAGCCGACTATTTAGAAGTCGACTTTTAGTCGACTTTCCGTCATTTTTATAAGCCGACTATTTAGAAGTCGACTTTTAGTCGACTTTCTGCCATTTTTAGAAGTCGACTGAAAGTCGACTTATAAAAGTCGACTTGCCGTCGACTTTCCGTCAACTGTGCTCTTAGGGTATGTATACATACAGGCAATACAGAATAGAAATCCAACGCGTTGGAAATTGTTCCTATTGCCTCTATTCTTCTTCATGCTGTTGCCTGTGTTTTTCATTGTTCATCCCGCTTGAGCCGTTAAGTAGCAATTGAATGTGATTGGTTCTTCCCTTTGGATCCAACCAATCACACTTAATTGCTACTTAGCTCAGTGAGTGGTCGTGCTTCTGGATGCACCCATTGATGGTGTGTATTGGCTGTGTTCCGGATATTCTGCAAGTACTGAAAATCTATAGTTTACGTGACGTATGTATGTACAATATAGTTTTTCAGTACTGACAGTGAATATCGGAACGTAGCAGTCCACAGAACATATATAATGTCTGTGATCGTGATCCGTCGTGTGTGATCGCGACCGAGCTTCGAACTCGAAGATTCAATTCTGAAGATTCAGATTTAGATTGGA
Source organism: Temnothorax ravouxi (assembly GCA_030770255.1). Lineage (NCBI taxonomy): Eukaryota > Metazoa > Arthropoda > Insecta > Hymenoptera > Formicidae > Temnothorax > Temnothorax ravouxi. The sequence continues at coordinate 66,999 of JASTWP010001129.1, forward strand.
AGGTATCGATATCGTTGTGCGTTATCGCAACTCGGTTATATGTAACGCAACGAAATTGCGCGGTTGTCTCGCAAATATACATACGAATATTACGAACATTTCGGCTTTCGACTTTCGACAGCGAGACGACACGGACCGCGCGTGCTGCTATGAGCCAGCCGCCGCGCCGTAATGAGAACATTGAGAACTGATTGTCGCCGTTCGCCGTCGCCACCACTTCTACCAAGTGCTCGCTGCCGTTCAACATATGCCTGTAGTACACATCCGTGTTCCTGACATTTCATCGTCGCAATGGTGCCCGTGAAGGCGATGCTCCGCGTCGCGGGGCAGCGTCGTTAGTACGTGGCATCCCGCAACATTCAGTTCATGGATTTCGCGTGAGAGAATATAGACTGCGGAGGGAGATAGAAAAAGAAAAATATACATATATATATATATATATATATATATAAATATAAATATAAATATACACATATACATGCACTTTGGAGATACAGCCGACGTATGTTGTTCATCGTAGTCCATCGTGTGGGATATCACAATCTAGAAGTAAGACGCGAGTCTACGCTTGTGCTTGTACAATATCGTAAACGATTATGCACTCTCTCTCTCTTTCTCTCTCTCTCTCTCTCTCTCTCTCTCTCTCTCTTTCTCTCTCTATCTTTCACGCACAAGATGAAAAAGGAGAGAGGGCAAGTAATCACACGAATAATTACATGCTGTATACGATGCGCGTCTCAAGGTTGACACATGTCGCCGAGCTATCTTTCGGCTGCATAATGATAAGAGCGAAAGGCCAGACGAAGCAGGCAGGCATCGCGGAGATGCGGAGTAGAATGCAATGTTAGTGTGGTCGTGACGTGTGTCTAACGTTGTATCGCGTCGCGTTTACAATGCGATGTTGCGGTGTCGCGCCAACCAACGTAGATTTGTGATAAGAAAAGATAATAGGTTTTTTATCTTTGCTACATTAAGTTACATAGTTTTCCACAAGAAACATATATATATATATAAGTATCGAAAAATAAGAAAAAAGAATAGATGAAAGTAAAGCAGTAAAAATACAAGCGTAAAAATTGAAAGAGCAAATATGTAGGACACTTATTCAGCTGTATTTTCTGTTTAAAAATGGTTATTATGTTCGAATTTTGTAGACAATAGTTACTGTGTTTTCTAAATTACGAATGGTTCCACCTATAAGTCTGTTTTTCTATTGCTACACTGGCTGCACTAGTTTGAGAAGTGTACATTGAAGCGAGAAACGTATGTACATATGTACATAAAACTCTCATGCTTTAGTCACTTTAGTGTATGTACATACAGTTATTGAACTAGTGCAGTCAGTGCAGTAATAGGAAACAGACTCTATGTGATAATATGGAAAAAAAGTCAGCTGAAATTGGCGGTAATTAACTTAGGTATTTAAGACTTATGGACTTCAATCTACTTTTCCTACATGCATGATAACACTATGATTAAACTGTGGTATACCTTAGGATGTGAAGCCTTTGGCAATTATAAGAAGTAAAATAAAGAATGACATGTCAAAAAGGGAATTTCTGATGAAGCGATGAAAAAAATTTAATCTAATTATAAAATTGATGAATTTGCTATATACTTAAATGTTCTATATTGGTTTTCCATTTAGTGACACTTTATACAAACGTTCTATCTTTCTTGGCATTCAATAAGTAACAAAAAACAGAACGACACTTATGTTGTCTTGTGTCACTAAATGGACAACACCCATTTAATATATAACTTATGCATATTTAAACTTTAGCGATAGACAGACATATAAAATATAGCTGAAATGAATGGGCTTAACGTACATGTAGATAGGAAAGAAGGTACATTGATAATAATATCGAACTATATACAGGGTGTGAGAAAAGTCTGGAAACGGTCAAATATCTCGAAAACGAAACGTTTCTGAGAAAAATGTTTCAGACAAAAATTGTTTGGTTTCGAGGGAGCCATAAGATGGTACCATTGGTCTGATCTTGGATGTTCGTTTAAAGCTGACGTGAACGACACCTTTAATTTCTTAAATGGAAACCCCTATTTTTTCAATACATATTCTTGTAGCTAATCTCGAGAGCTTTTCAAAACACTATAATAAGTATTTTTTCGTTAAGAACTTTTGAAATTATGAGGCTTGAAAGTTCTAGTATTTTGACATAAAATACAAAATATCTTGTAAAACATTAAGTTTTCGGTAATGTTACCTTAATACTTTTATGCACAGAATAATGAGACGAATGAATTGATATGAAAAAAAAGGCATAGTTTTTTTAAGAAAAATGTAATTTGCAACACGCATCTGCATATGTCTTTTTTTTCATACCAATTAATTCGTCTCATTATTCTGTGCATAAAAGTATTAAGGTAACATACCGAAAACTTAATGTTTTACAAGATATTTTGTATTTTATGTCAAAGTACTAGAACTTTCAAGCCTCATAATTTCAAAAGTTCTTAACGAAAAAATACTTTATTATAGTGTTTTGAAAAGCTCTCGAGATTAGCTACAAGAATATGCATTGAAAAATAAGGGTTTCCATTTAAGAAATTAAAGTTGTCGTTCACGTCAGCTTTAAACGAACATCTAAGATCAGATCAATGGTACCATCTTATGGCTCCCTCGAAACCAAACAATTTTTGTCTGAAACATTTTTCTCAGAAACGTTTTGTTTTCGAGATATTTGACCGTTTCCAGACTTTTCTCACACCCGATATAATATAGTTTATATATAAATAGGTGTGTTCTATTTAGTTGAACTTCTTGCACAGTTTCTTTTTTTCTTTTTTTTTCAACATGAATAAAAGGAGAAAAAATGAGTTGTGCAAGAAGTTCAGCTAAAAAGAACAGGCCTATTGTTCCGCCTGTTTGGAGGCAAAGTATACATGTTATTACAAGTTATCAATATGTTACAGGAGCCAGAACACTTGCTTTGCATACCAAATAGTCACTGAGTTGTTAAGTAAGTTTGTATTATTTGAATTGTATTACTGATATAAAGAACAATACAATGATAGATAAAATCATAAAATGACCCTCGAGAATTAAGAATAAGAGAGAAAAAAGGCTATTAGGGTCGGACGCGGTTCTTCGTGCGTGGAATCAGTTTATTCGTCTTCTTGAGTACAAACGTTTCGGCTCATTTTTTAGCCATCCTCAGCATTAACAAGTGATTTGCCGCACGTTCTCCATGTCAACTGGCGAGCTTACAGACTCGAATTAACGTGGACCAAATGATCCTTATCTGTAATTTTTATAAAAAATTAGATGAAATAATAGTGAAAAAGCGGCTAAAAAATGAGCCGAAACGTTTGTACTCAAGAAGACGAATAAACTGATTCCACGCACGAAGAACCGCGTCCGACCCTAATAGCCTTTTTTCTCTCTTATTCACAATGATAGAGATAAGACAATGACCGTCAATATTTTTTACCTGCTTTGAGATCTTAGATCTTAAATGTCGCATACATATAATTAAATTAACAGTACAGTTAACCATAATTAAATTAACAGTACAGTTAACCGTAAATATTAAGGATATATCTTAACTATAGAACGAAGAGATGGAGAGTTCAGAAGAACCTACCAGTTTGCAGTCCATATGTCATCTACATGCCTCAGAGTTGTTTCCTAAGCACATACACTTTGAATGCGAGGATGAAACGTTAACGATTCCATTTACACCACTGAGCGGAGAATCGGTTGTGGCATTGGGACGGACAACGGATGGTGTTTTGGCACTTTCCAATTATAGACTTTATCTACAATTAAGTCAAACGTGTTACAATATACCTCTTGGTCTCATCGAGCAATTGGAGGTCAAGGAGATATTTTATTTGCACATTGGATGCAAAGACGCACGTTCCTTGAGGTATTTATGATATACTGGTATTTTTTACATCCATATATAAGTATGAGATTTGTCGCATTTTTCTCTTTTAAATTTATTAAACATGGCGTATAAAAAAAGAATATATATATATATAATACTATATATATATATATAGTTACTTTTATGAAGAAGATACCAAAATATTGATAAATGCTGATATTTTCAGTTGTGCATTTACTACAAATGAACACTGTTTGGAGTGGTTTAAACGATTGCACAAAGTAACCTATCCGCGAAAAGTATAGAGGATATATTTGCGTTCGCATACTATGCTTGGTCTATGGAAGAAGGCAAAGATTACCCTAGGCTCGGGAAAGATATTAGTTCTTATCTAACTACTTTTAATTCAGAGGTCAGTACGCCTCTTAAATGTTTGTAATTGTGGATGTTTGTAGAAATTTTTACTCTAAATTTTTACTCCACAAAATTATATCCTAGGTCGAGCGATTAAAATTTAATTTGCATGGTACATGGCGCATAAGTCAAATAAATAAGGATTATCGGATGTGTCCATCCTATCCGCCACAGCTTCTAGTTCCCGCTTGCATTTCCGATGAAACTCTCGAATTTGTTGCCAAATTTCGAAGTTCCAGGACGAATTCCAGCTATTGTCTGGAGGTATAGTCTTTATTTTCTATATTTTATATGGTAGTATTTATAATAAGTGTCATCTATTTTATTATTACAATTATATATTTTAAGACACGTAAATAACGGCGCTGTGATAGCTCGCAGTAGTCAACCGGAAGTTGGTGGCTCGGTTGGAGAAGTTCTGAGGACGAAGATCTTCTAAAAGCTCTCGCGGATGCGTGTAACTATGATAAAGGCGAATCTACGATAGTAGATTCGCTATTATATATTCCGACGCGGTGATAATATGCCGAGTGCTGCCAAAGTAAGGGAATTGTAATCAGTCAATTTGATTAAAACTTTCGCGGCTTTTTTCTTCGCTGCTTATATCAAATAATAATACAATATACCTGAAAACTCACTTTTTTATTTTCTGCATTAATAAGTGTACAATTCAATATCTTACATTTTCAGTGAAAATGAATCTTACAATAGTTGATCGATATTTACAGCGATTTATTGATTTATAAATCATACAAGTCTTCGAGTTTTCAGTATATTTCTACACTAAAACATGTGTACTGACATGTGACAAAATTAACCCTAATTCCTCCAACCAGTTCACTTTCGTGTCCCACGCGTTTCTAACGTCGTTTTGTTCCGAAAAAGCAACGGCCGTGGGATAATCCCCCCTATCTCTAAAAAAAAGTTGTTATAGTAGGGAACATTAGGTAGAAATTTCAGAGCCCTAGCTCATTTACTCTCGAAACGGCAGACAGTCAAAATCTCGTTGATTAAATGGCGGAAACGCGCGCGCGCGTTGGAGGGGGGGGGGATTAGGGTTAATTTGTATAGTGCAAGAAAAATGTTTTTCATATCGCAGCAAAAAAGTAGGAGTCTTAATAAGAAATTAAATAAAAAGAAAAAAGCAAAAGAATTAGATATTGGTATCTATGGTTTAGGTATACAATGTATCTCATGTTTCACATAAATAATTTTTGCTTTATAGAAAGTTTTTAATTGTCGATGCCAGATCGTACACAACCGCCGTGGCAAATCGGGCACGCGGCGGTGGTTGCGAGTGTCCCGAGTATTATCCGAGCTGTGACATACAATTTATGAATTGCCGAATATCCATTCAATACGGAAGAGTTTTCATGCCATGCGCCAGCTTTGCGCATCGGACGCGGATCAACCAAAGTGAGTTGATTCTTCGACTTCAAAATTTATATGCCGGTTTATCTTGTTTTTACTATAACTTAATTTTACAGCCTGGTTAAGTTTGCTGGAAGGGACGCGATGGTTGCAGCATATGTCGGGTTTACTGCGGGCAGCGGTCACTGTGGCTTCCGCGATTGAGAGGGACGGTTCGACCAGTATTAGTGCACTGTAGCGACGGGTGGGACAGAACTCCCCAAATTGTTGCATTAGCCCAAATATTACTCGATCCATATTATCGTACTATGGAGGTATACAATACTTTTTAAGGATAATAGATGACCAAGTGATTTGAGTACTGCTCTATACACAATTTTATACTATTCTGATTTTACATTTATTGTTTTAGGGATTTCAAGTCTTAGTTGAGAGAGAATGGTTAGACTTTGGACACAAGTTCGCGGATCGATGTGGTCAAATGATTGGCTGCGATGATCCCAACGAGCGCTGTCCAGTATTTCTTCAGTGGCTTGACTGTGTCCATCAGTTAATCCTGCAATTTCAATGTAGTTTTCAAATGTCATCAGCATATCTAGTAAATATATAAACAGTCATGAGAGAAGATATGTATTATCGAAGAGATCATTTCTAAGCGATCTGCAATATTAATATTTTAGGTGAAATTGGCTCAACATACGTACTCGCAATTGTTCGGTACATTCCTGTGTAATACCAGGCAGGAGAGGCTACAGTTGAGAATACGCGAGCGTACGTTTTCAGTTTGGCGTTTCCTCAACTCAACTGCGTTTGTGAATCATCTGTATTCGCCGTTAAAGAATCAAGTGCGTCGCAAAGTATCAAATGATTGATACAATTCCACATAATGACAAAACGGTTTTTCAAACAATCCTAATTTTAATTATTTTACTTTAGGTATTATGGCCAAGTTGTAACGTACGCGATCTTGTTCTATGGTCCGAGGTGTATTTAGGCTCCATGGAATCATCACTCGGTATGAGAGACGATAAACAAAGAATGACAGTGATAGACATCGAAGGTGGCGAGAGTGAGGAGCCGCAGAGACAAATGACAAAAACGAGGTCGTACGGTGATCTTATGCACGCCCCCGATCATGCGGCATATCTGCACCGAAGACGTAGCGATCCGAGTATTTCTATGGAAAAGTACGCGATCGACGATACAGTTCGAGTCGATAAGCCGACACGTTTGTAAATTTTTCTTGTACGTTTCTGTCGCAGGAAATTTGACTCTCTGGCACTTCAGACTGAGGTGGATCAAAAGAGTGTGAAGAACATAGACGATAACAAAAATGAAGCCGCAAACGAGAACTTGTCAGAGACTGATATCGGGGCAAAACGAGATACTGTTAATCAAACATTCAGCGATTCGCCCGCTAATCCTTCGGTAGATAGTTCTACTGATACTTTAATACCCAATAACGATTCCGTCGTTCCAGTGGTAAATGGAGAGAAAGAAGCGTAAGTGCGCAGTTTTTTATATCTTTACAACGATATTTAAATAAACTTTAAGCATTTATAAAGTTTGTTGAAATTTGTAGACCACAAACAAGTTCTTCACGCGATATTGTTTCACCATGGGTTGAAACTGGCACTACTAGTGCACAGGTTGTTTGTTCTTCGTGTAATCGCAATGAGGGTAGTGACGTGAGTGATACCAGCGTCCCATTGATATCAAGAACTCCCAGTAGCATATGTCCAGCTTCTCCGACCCATCAGGACGTTGTGCTAGATAATCCTGACTGGTTGGATGACGTTGACGGTCTTCCTGTCATATGTTGCGATGTCCAAATGCGAGTACAACAAATTATTGTAGAGCACAAGGTACTTAAAGCAGCAATTATTGGTATTTTACACACTTCTGGCATATTCCTCGAAAGTATCTGGCGATATATCATGTACAGTAGAGATGATCCTGTTTCCAAAAAATCTTTTAATAACTTTTGCCATATAATTATTTAATTTCAAATTACTCTTCCAGCTCAAGGAGGAAGCCTTAAGAAAGGAGTTACACACGACGAGATTGGCACTAATTAAGCAAGTTTGCAATCATAACACAGATACCGATCGTATCGATGACATTGTAAGTAGAGTCCTTTGGTTGAGTTTATTTTATGTTTTTACGTGTGTATGCGATCGATGATGTAATAAAAATAAAATAAAAATAATGCACGCGATGATTTACAGGGTTCATTACCTGATTCGGTGGGTAGCGCCGGTGAACATGGAGAATCATTACCGTCGGACATGTCCTGGGAAGCTGTGGAGGAATTAGGTCCTGCACCTACCTTATGGGTGCCCGATCATGCCGTGACTCGATGCATGGGATGTAACACAGAGTTCTGGCTCGGTAGACGTAAGCATCACTGCAGGTATGCATTTTGCATGATAGAACAGTAGTTGTTAGTAGAGCTGCCACTAATCATAGGAAGACTCGTTCACGTACACAATGATGGAAAAAAACCGCAATTTAATAAAAGAATTTTTTATATTCCACAAAGAAAATAATCATTCAATGTAGTTTTTTTTTATATTAAATACAATTTCAACGTATTACAATTTTGAAAAATTTAAAATTAAAATTGTAACTATAACTACGGTATATGACATATTAGTCAAATTTAAAACAGACTATTGTAAAAATTGTCAGTCGTTAAAAGACTGAACTTGCTATGAAAATTTAAATTTAATAGCACTTATATAACTAAAATATTGAGTCTATTACATTGCAGAAGAATTGTGAGATACATCACGGACAATCTACATTTTTAATTGTTTATTTAAATTAAGAGTTTGCCAGTTATACAATATTTTTATTTCAAATTTAAAACAATATAATAAAATAATATGGTAGATGTCAAAACTAAAAAAACCTTGAATGTTTGCAAAATGCACAAAATATTTCTGATTGCTGGATACGAATCTAACATTAGTGAATATATAGCTGCTTCAATATTTGATACAAATATCTGTGATCTTTGGTTTAATAATCTTCCTGTCACAGAAATCTTTTTAATATTAATTTTTTGCAAATGTCTTTTAGAAAGTTGAAAATTTAAATAATTTATTTAGTTTGAAAAAAACAATAAATAAAACGTTTTCGATATCATAATAGTCACAATTATAGTAATTACTTTCAAAATATTTCTTTTTTACAATCTTGATTTTTTTTAAATTGTTCAGAATTATTACATCATACTTTTGAATACAAATCGTATTCAGCATTATGAAAAAGAATGATTATTCTCTTGTTTAACTGTATAATTCTTAGACTTTATTTTTCGTATTGTATATTTGTATTATTTTGTATATAGATGCTGTGGCAAGATTTTTTGTGCCGATTGCTCCGAGAACTCTACCCCTTTGCCTAGCGAACAACTCTACAATCCTGTAAGAGTGTGTAGCGACTGTTACGCGCGGGTGCACCACCATCATACAAGCTCCTGTCAGTGTAATGCTCGACACCAGAACATTAAAAACAGAAAATGAAGCGGAATCTTTCGAAACGGCGACTCTACAACAATCAGTGACATGTCAGAGGTCGAGGAAGTTGCCACCCAGTACGAAAGACTCCTGCTGTGACAGCCTACTAAGGCAAACATCAGAAAACGCAACCATCCGCTGCGACAGCCGCAGTGAATTAAAGAGAAAAATCTCTCTCTCTCTCTCTCTCTCTCTCTCTCTCTCTCTCTCTCTCTCTCTCTCTCTCTCTCTCTCTCTCTCTCATCTCTCTATCTCTCTCTCTCTCTCTCTCTCTCTCTCTCTCTATCTCTCTGCACTCTCTCTCTCTCTCTCTCTCCTCTCTCTCTCTCTCTCTCTCTCTCTCTCTCTCGGTGAGTACAACGTGCACGTCTGTTTCGTTGTTCCTGCTTTGTACTAGCATATCTCTGCCGCAAGCTGCTTTCGGGCAATTCCTGTTACAGAATCGAGCAGGTCTTTCGTTGCTTGTTGAGACTAATATTGCATCTTTCTTTCCTTGCAACTACTGTTCCGGATATTTTGAGGTATAATATTTTTCTTATTCTAACCTCACTTTCGCTCATCGGTTTGGATTGGCGTGGACCTTGCTGCACGTGCTCCGGCTTGTCTCATCTCTGCGCTGTACTACTTTTCATACCTGTTTTATGCATGAGTTACCATCGGTGGCTTGGCACGTGTTACTGCTTGTTACCAGCCGCAGCCTTCTGAAGTATTACCATCTGCTACCGACTGACTTGCCTCACTCCATTTCTCTGGTTCTGATCTTTGACTTGCTCAGCTTATTACTCTCTTACTTATGCATTGCTACAGTGTAAAAAGTAAATTGCGACTACTTCTGTTGCATGTGAGTGCAACAAATTATTTCACCCGGTTGCGTCAAGTCGTATTCCTTGACTAAATACGCGGATCACTGCTGTAAGGCCTTGGCAGCGTTACAAGTCTTACCGCTTACGCCGCAGATTGACAGGTGTGCACAATCATCTAATCTCGATGAAATGGCTTCCCCTTGGGCACGCAATCACAGTCCACAGAAGCACTGTTATTGTCTATACTGTCAAGGATGGAAGAATCTGACAAAAAAATGACTTACCTTTGGAAGATCAGCAATCTAAGAGTGAAGAATCAAACAATAAGTTAGCGGCTTTTATTGAAGACCAGCGTAAAAAAACAGGGATATTAATAACACACTGAGCAAGCTGAACCTTATCGCGGAAACGGTCACTCAAAATTCTCAGCGTATCACCAAGCTGGAACAAGAGAGTTCGTCTCTGGTGCGCGACATTCAGGCCTTAAAAACTGCTCAGCCCTTTGCGCGTTCGGAAAATGATAATGAGCTGATTATTTCTGGACTACCTGCGGCGTTATCAATTGCTCCGACTGAGCTCGTCAGCAACGTATTTAGTGTCCTAGACATACAGCATCTCTCCTGCCATGTTCTCAACGTTAGATCTATTATACGGATATCTCAGCCTGAAGCGGCTCCTGGCCGTTCCTCGAAGACTGGTGTCACCAGTTCGCTCGTGGTCACTGTGGCATCTGGTGCAGTCCGAGATGTAATAATTTTCAAAAAGCGTGCTTGACGTGTGCTTAAGCAGAGTGAGGTGTGCGGAAATGGCTTTGATCGTAACATCTATGTCAATGAGATGCTACCAAAGGCTACGTACGGTTTACTGCAGCACACTAAACGTGTTGCTAAAGAGAAATCTTACATACATGTTTGGGTCAAAGAAGGTCGTATTGTATCAGATCCTCCGACGGCACCCCTATAATCCACATAGAGTCGGACAATGATCTAACTGAATTGGTTTGACTGGATCGAGCCGAGTACACAAAGGCTTCAGTTGCTAGAAATTGCTCAACCAGGAACTCTCAATTTTGCGTGGCACAGTTCAATGCCAACTCCCTTCGCGGTCATATTGATCTTATCAGACTTCAGTTTAGCACATGCTCTCATCACATCATCTTTGTGTCTGAAGCGTGGCTTAACGCTGACATCTTTGATGGCGTTGGATGGATACTTTTTGGTTCGTCATGATTGCGAGAAGCAGGAGGGGTGGAGAAGTTGCCTGCTATATTCACAACACACTTAAAGCTAAGGTCATTGCTGTTTCTGCGAGGGTAGAAAACGCTCCTGAATACATCATTATTGACATTCGCCTGCCTAACGACGAGGCAGTATTGTATGCATCTGTCTATAGAAGACCAAAGGGTCTACTTTTACACGACTTTGAAAAGGCGCTCCTGAGAGTTATGCACTTGTACAAAAATGTTATTATTGGCGGCGATTTAAATTGTAACCTTCTTTCTAATAATTTTGAAGCAGGATACCTTCGTGAACTGATGTCAAGCATGTCAATGAGTATTGTGCTTTCGAGTGCTACACACCACACGGCTACCTCTGACTCGTGGCTTGACGTCTTGGTGGTGGATGACAGCGATAAAGTTCAGGCTTTTGTCAAATCTGAAAACCCGTTTATAGCTGGACATGACCTTATCAAACTGACGCTTTCACTGAGGATGGGCGTGGATTTTGAGCGTACTACTGTCTCAAGGCGAAGCTATAGCAGTATTGATAAGGACCAGTTTCGGGACAGTCTTCGTTCGATTAAGGGCAGCTCCGCGTTCCAGATGCGCATTCGGGCCATTGCTGGAGGTGACTGGACGGTGCCTGGAGTTGACGATCTCTGTGCGGTAGTGTCACAGACCTTGATCGAAGCACTAGATGTGCATGCTCCGATACGAGAATTTGTGATCAGAAAGTCCTCTGTGCGGTGGCTCACCGAAAATCTTGTGACCCGGCTATGTGAACGAAATAGATTGTATAAGCATGCGAGGCGATCTAATAGTCTACTAGCCTATGCCACCTATAGGCTTTTTCAAAATCGGCTAAATGCAGATATTAAGCGAGCGAAAAGTGAGTTTCAGTTCAACTTCTTAATAAAAATCACTGATTCAAACAAGCTATGGAGAGAGCTGGCGCGTCTGGGACTAGTCAAGTCAACTTTAGTCTTTTCTCTGCACTTTTTTGCGTCTGATCAGCTGAACACGTATTTTGCCTCTGTATCTGATGCTCATTCATCATGTACTTACGAGGACTTTGTCTTAGCCGCTGCCCAGGTTGTCAGACCGTCCCAGCGTCCGGAGTTTAACTTTTCCACTGTAACGTCTAATGATGTCTTTAAACTCCTGGCGGATAGACCTCTTCACTCCTACGCATCGGGCTCGGATCGGGCTATTCCAATGTTTGTTCTGCGGACTGCTTGGTCAGTTATGGGCCCATGGCTCGTGGAGCTATTTAACAGATCACTGGAGATCACCGGCACGTTCCCGTCTCAATGGAAACGTGCTCTGATCCGCCCTCTCTCTAAAGTCTGTATTCCATTGGCTCCGTCCGATACGAGACCAATAGCTAATCTGCCTGAGCTGTCGAAGATCCTTGAAAAGATTGTTGCCTCGCAGATTGTACAATATCTAGAAAATCACGACATATTAAATCCCAGACAGTCTGCATACAGGCCGGGTCATAACACCCAGTTTGCTCTTTCGCGAGTCTGTGATGATATAAGGAAAGGTATTGACGAGGGTTTGATAACAATCATGGTACTGTTTGATTTAGTAAAGCCTTCGACTTGGTTCCGCACCTTCGACTTCTCATAAAGTTGAAGTTGATGGACTTTTCTGATGCTGTTCTGGCGTGGCTTTTCTCGTATCTTACTGGAAGGTCTCAGGCGGTGGTGGATGAGACTGATGCACTTTCCAGTTGATTGTTTACGTTCTGTGGCGTGCCTCAGGGTTCCATATTGGGACCTCCTTTGTTTTCCCTTTATGTGAACGACATAAGTAGTGTATTGCGCTATTCAGATCATATGATATTTGCTGATGATATTCAAATTTATTACAAGTGTCCACCAGCTTACATTCTGCAAGGTATTGAGCTAATTACCAAAGATGCTAATGCTATCTTTGAATACGCTTGCTCAAATGGACTCAAACTAAACCCGTCTAAATCAAAAGTCATGGTATTTGGGAGTCAGGCACATATCAGCAACATCAACCTCGATATTCTACCACCTGTCATAGTGGATGGTGAGCTCTTGCTTTTTGTGACTGAGGTGAGGAATTTGGGGATGATCTTTACATCTAATCTCTCGTGGAAGAAGCACATTTCGCTTATCTCACGCAAGGCTCATAATGCGTTACATAAAATCAGGTTCAACAAAAATAGTATTTCTACCGAGTTGAGAGTGAAGCTTGTTGTTACCTTGGTTTTGCCTCATATCGATTACTGCTGTTTGGTACATCATGATTTGATTAGTGAGTTAAACACTAAACTTAGAGGCTTGTTAATTGCAGTATACGGTTCATTTTCAACCTGAGGCGTGATGTACATATCACTCCATATAAGCGTAAATTGGGCTGGCTCAGGGTTGAGAATAGGAGGCTCTATTTTCTCTGCTGCATGATGTTAAGAATCATTCACATGCGCTCTCCATTATATTTACGTGAGCTCTTCACTTTGCCTGACCCATCACTCAGAAGATCTGAACGGCGTGCCACTTCTTCTCATACATTTAGTTTACCTGTTCATAGAACAGTCACATATAGAAACTCATTCCATATCTTGTCTGTGTACTTCTGGCAATCTCTCCCGTCTAGCGTTACATCTGCATCTTTTTCTTGTATCTTTAAGAGTCTTCTACGGTCATTCTTACTAGCATCGGAACTCGAGTCTGATTAAAGTTATAATTGCCGTAATGTTGTGCATTGTTGTGAATTTGATCGTGAAGTTGATTGAGAGCAAAATGTGATATAGAGTGTTATGTATATATCGTTGGTATATTATATATTCTGTTATTCTGTATCGTTGCTTATTATTATATTACCGTTATTCTGTAATACATGCGTCGAGTGGTTGGGTGACCATGTACGTTATTTGTACATGAATGTACAAGTTAAATTCTCATATATTTTTATGTATATCGTTGCTTAGTATATATTACCGTATTCTGTATCGTGCTTATTATATATCGTTATTCTGTAATACATGCGTCCAGTGGTGAGTGACCATGTACGTTATTTGTACAGGCTGTATCATGACGATACAGAGCAGTACGACGGGTTGCCCATTCGAGCAGGCGCGCATGGTCGTTCACAATTGCGTTGACTTCGGTGCATCACCTATAATCACTCGCATATCTTTTTTACAATAAAATGGACTTTGTAGCGCCCGAAGTTGCAATAAAATTGTGACGGATTTCCGCAGCAGTAACGTTAAAACAGAAGTCGAGATGACAATACAGGTTATGACACGGTAAAATACGGTAAAATAAAATCTAATACGGTAAAATACGGCGAAATAAAATCAAACACGGTAAAAAACTTTAAAATAAAATCAATCGCGGTAAAAAACTTGAAATAAAATCAAACACGGTAAAATACGGTAAAATAAAATCAAACACGGTAAAAAACGTTAAAATAAAATCAAATACGGTAAAAAACGCAAAATAAAATCAAATACGGTAAAATACGATAAAATAAAATCAAACACGGTAAAATACGATAAAATAAAATCAAACACGGTAAAATACGGCGAAACAAAATCAAATGCGGTAAGAAAACGTTGAAATAATATCAAACACGATAAAATACGGCGAAATAAAATCAAATACCGTAAAATACGGCGAAATAAAATCAAGCACGGTAAAAAACGTTGAAATAAAATTTAATTCGGTAAAATACGGCGAAATAAGCGAAAAACCATAGTCCATTATAATCATTATATGTTATAATTTTATTACTTAAATTATTTTTTGCACACAATATTTATGCACAGGGCAAAAGTCAGCAATTAGCATATGTGTGCAAATTTAAATCATAAGTCGGCTAATAAATTTTATTCAATGTAAGTTTAAATAATGGCAGAAATCACCATTAACAAATCTTACAATATTCATTTTGTTTAATTAATTAATAATTTATCATTAAATTGATAATCAATTTAATATATCAATGCTAATGAGCATTATATAATTTTAATTATCATAATATTTAATAAATACTTTTCAGTAATAAATTCCTTGTAGATTTAAATGAGATTCAGTAGCATTATTTACATAAAGATGCTTATTAGCATCAGTATATTGAATTAATTATTAATGTTAATGATGAAAATATTAATAATCTCAAATAAATGTTGTTAGACATAAGATCCGCTGATAATCGTTTTTATCGTTATAAATAACGATGGTAACGGTTATTCAACTCGTGCCTAATAACATTTATTTCAGATGATTAATATATATATATTGTCACGTCTTTTTCACTCCCGGAGCGGTCCAGGCCGTTTGACGGATCAAAAGGGGAAGGAGAGAAGGATGATAAGCCTTCTCCGGTAGTTCTCTCGCACCCCCGACACTCCACTAACCGAATTTTATTGTTGGGCGCCAGACGCTGTGAATTCGCGTCCGCGAAATCGCGAGAAAAACTAAAGAGAGAGACGCAAGGCAAAATAAGTATATATAACTAGTATATATAACTAGTATAAGTATATATATAACTTAAAGTTTGCTGTCGGTTACTGGCTGGGAGAGGTTTATCCTTGAAAATATCTTTTCATCCGTTCAGACTGTCTATATAGGACTAAGGTAAAAGAATTTCTAGTTTTCGTTATATATTACCTGAAGATATATGTTTTGCAAAATGGAATATTGTTTAAATGGATTAAAATTAATGATTTCATTATGAGAATGGCATGTTGGTGTTGTAGATTGGGAAAGAAGTAAAAAATCCTCAATTTGGTTATGATTATACAATATCTGTATCCAGAGATATATTGTATATTTTTTTACTTAAGAAACTTACCACATAAATTTTAATACTCATTTCTATGCTTATAAAATTGATTTCACTGATCAATGGCATTACTTAAAATTCAAGATTGGCTATCCATACAGCAAACCAATATCAGAATTATTGCTAATGATCACCGACTTATTTCGCCTTGCGTCTCACTCTTTAGTTTCGCGATTTCGCGGACGCGAATTCACGCGTCTGGCGCCCAACAATAAAATTCGTTAGTGAGTGTCGGGGGTGCGAGAGAACTACCGGAGAGGCTTATCATCCTTCTTCCTTCCCCTTTTGATCCGTCAAACGGCCCGGACCGCTCCGGGAGTGAAAAAAGACGTGACAATATATATATATATTAATAATCTGAAATAAATGTTATTAGGCACGAGTTGATAACCGTTACCATCGTTATTTATAACGATAAAAACAATTATCAGCGGATCTTATGTCTAACAACATTTATTTGTGATTATTAATATTTCATCATTAACATTAATAAATTAATTCAATATACTGATGCTAATAAGCATCTTTATGTAAATAATGCTACTGAATCTCATTTAAATCTACAAGAAATTTATTACTGAAAAGTATTTATTAAATATTATGATAATTAAAGAATTATATAATGCTCATTAGCATTGATATATTAAATTGATTATCAATTTAATGATAAATTATTAATTAATTAAACAAAATGAATATTGTAAGATTGTTAATGGTGATTTCTGCCATTATTTAAACTTACATTGAATAAAATTTATTAGCCGACTTATAATTTAAATTTGCACACATATGCTAATTGCTGACTTTTGCCTTGTGCATAAACATTGTGTGCAAAAAATAATTTAAGTAATAAAATTATAACATATAATGATTATAATGGACTATGGTTTTTCGCTTATTTCGCCGTATTTTACCGAATTAGATTTTATTTCAACGTTTTTTACCGTGCTTGATTTATTTCGCCGTATTTTACCGTTATTGATTTTATTTCACCGTATTTTACCGCGATTGATTTTATTTTAAAGTTTTTTACCGTGTTTAATTTTATTTTAACGTTTTTTACCGTATTTGATTTTATTTCGCCGTATTTTTACGTATTTGATTTTATTTTGCCATAATTTACGTATTGATTTTATTTTAACGTTTTTTACCGTGCTTGATTTTATTTCACCGTATTTACCGTATTTGATTTTATTTCACCGTATTTTACCGTGTCATAACCTGTATTGTCATCTCGACTTCTGTTTTTACGTTACTGCTGCGGAAATCCGTCACAATTTTATTGCAACTTCGGGCACTACAAAGTCCATTTATTGTAAAAAAGATATGCGAGTGATTATAGGTGATGCACCGAAGTCAACGCAATTGTGAAACGACCATGCGCGCCTGCTCGAATGGGCAACCCGTCGTACTGCTCTGTATCGTCATGATACAGCCTGTACATGAGTGTAAAAGTTTTCTCATATATTTTCTATACTACGTTAAGTGACATGTCACTTTCAATACCTATGATATATGTATTATTGCTATGTTACAAATTTGCCCTATAGCTTATGCTTGGGTTTAATAAAAATCATCTAATCTAATCTAATCTAATCTCTCTTTCTTTCTCTCTTCCTCCCTCTTTCTCTCTTCTCTTTTCTTTCCTCCTCCCTCCCTCCTCCTCCCTATTTTCTTTCTCCCTCTCTCTTTCCCTCTCTCCCTCTCTCCCTCTCTCCCTCTTCCTCTCCCTCTCCCTTTTCCCCTCTCTTCTCTCATCTCCCTCTTCCCCTCCCCCTCCCCTTCCTCTCTCTCTCCGCTTTCCTTTTCCTCTCTCCCTATTCCTCTCCCTTCTCTCTTCTCTTCTCTCCCCTCTCTCTCTCTAACCCCTCTTTTCTCCCTTTCCCTCCTCCCCTTTCCCCCTCTTCCCCTCCCCCTCTCATCATCTCTCTCCTCTCCATCTCTCTCTCTCTCTCTACTCTCTCTCTCCTCTCTCTCTCTCTACTCCTCTCTCTCTCTCTCTCCTCTCTCTCTCTCTCTCTCTTCTCTCTATTCTCTCTCTCTCTCCTCTCTCTCTCTCTCTCTCTCTCTATTCTCTCTCTCTCTCTCTTCTATCTCTCTGCTCTCTCCTCTCTCTCTCCTCTCTCTCTCTTCTCTCTCTCCCTCTCTCTCTCTCTCCTCTCTCTCTCTCCTCTCTCTTCTCTCTCTCTCTCTCTCTCTCTCTCTCTATCTCTCTCTCTCTCTCTCTCTCTCTCTCTCTTCTCTATCTCTCTCTCCTCTCATCTCTCTCTCTCTCTCTCTCTCTCTTTTTCTCTTGGTGAGTACGGCGTGCACGTCTGTTTTATTGCTCCCGCTTTTAGTTGATCTGTTTTCTGCCGTGAGTTGCCTTCGGGCCTTTTTTTTGCAGATTTGTGCAAGGCTTTCATTGCTTGTCATGCGCCTTATTCGCCTTCTTGGAGTTTGCTACCCGATTCTGAGTATTTTCATAATAAGTCTCAATTCTTATTCTAACCTCGTTCTCGGAATCATCGTGGAAAATGCTGACTCCTCTTGCGCATGTGCCTGCTTTGATCTGCTCTTTCTACACCCTCGCTCTTCTCTGTTTGACGTGTGCACGTGGCTTTCTGAGCGCCGCCTGCTGTGATGCTTGGTCTTGTCTGATTGGTTGCGACCGCGCGCCGGTTGTGTCTCTTAGTGATATTGCGTCTGGTGACACTGGTGTGTTCCTCGCGCTCTTGTGACTAGTTGCATAGTCTGTTCTACAGCGCAAGCGAGCTCCAAGTGTACCAAAATAATCACCGGTCATCGCGTGCAAGAGTTGCTGTTTTCACTGCTTCTGTATTGTGATTGGCAGTTATAACGTGACTTCATTGTGGTATCTCTTATGGCTGCTATTGGACAGATATAAGCGTATGACTTGGATTGATCTACAGCGCGGCGTCTCTTTGATCCTTGTGTGCTTTCTGCTTGCCGCATGATCAGTGTGCCTGACTTTTAGTTTTAAGTGAAACCTATAGAACATGCAGCCTACGTGCACCAAGTGCACTAAATCAATTGCGAAGGGGTCGTTTGAGTGTGAGGTGTGCAAAAGGGTGTTTCACCCTGGCTGCATCAGGTCTTATTCAGTGACCAAATACACTGACACCTGCTGCAAATCTTTACTATTATCTTTGAATCTACCCCCTCTCACACCGGAATTAAAGAAAACGAGCAAGTATTCAATTTTGATAACATGGCTTCTTCGGTCGACCCCCCGTACTAAATCGAACCTAAACCTACGACTGATGATCTCTTGCGGGGATTGATAGAGCAGATAAGACAGTCTGATTCTAAGATCTCTTCCTTTATTGAATGTCAACTGAAAACCAACGACAAAAAAATTAATGGTAAACTCGATCATTTAAACAGATTATCCGAAACTGTTGCTAGTAATACTCAGCGCATTTCCAGCCTAGAGAGTGAGAATGCAGCTCTCTCAAGAGCGAGCTGCATGACTTGAAATTTGCTCTGTCAACCCAGCAAACCAGTAATACGAATGAGCTTATTGTGTCGGGATTGCCTGATGCTCTTTCTGTGGCTCCGTCTGAGATTGCTCAGAATTTGTTTTGCGGCTCTTGGTGCTTCGATTTTTTGTACATATACTAAATGTAAGGGCTGTTCGCAGAACTCTCCGGTATCTGTTTCTGATCGACCTAAGGCTATGCAACTGGTAGTTCTTTAATTTTCACCGTAACTTCTGGTGTTGTCCGCGATTTAATCATTCGAAGAAGCGTGCCAAGGGCGTTCTCAGGCGGGGAGAGATTTGTGGTAATGACTCACGGGACATCGTTTATGTCAATGAACTACTATCGAAAGAATGCTATGAACATTGCAACAAACTAAGCGTGTGGCTAAAGAGCGTTCATATAAGTACGTCTGGGTGAGGGGTGGACGCATATGTGTGAAGCGCTCTGACGGTGCGCCTGTTATCTTTATCAGTTCTGGTGCTGATCTTACTAAGCTCGACTGACCATGTCGGATTTATCCACCGAAAATGCCTAAAACGTATCGAATCTGATTTTCGTGTTGCTCAGTTTAACACCAACTCTCTTCGTGGTCATATCGAGCTTGTAAGACTTCACTTCGATTTCAATCCGCATCATGTCATCTCTGTATCTGAAACGTGGCTTCATGATGGCATTTCGGACGAACTTGTGACATTAGACGGCTATTTTTTGATTCGCCACGACCGAGCTGACGTATGGGAGGGGGCGTGGCCTGATGTTAGGCATCACTCACTCAAGGCTAAGCTTGTTGCTTCCTCTTTGGCAACTAACATTAATGCTCCCGAATACCTCATAATTGAAATCCGACTGTCAAGTGGATGAAGTGGTCTTATTCGCGTCAGTTTACAGTAGACCTAAAGGCTCTCTTTTTCATGACTCTTGCTTTTTTATTAGTGTCTCTCATTTGTATAAGAACATCATCATTTGGCGGTGATTTAAACTGTAATCTACTGGCAAATAGCTATGAAGCGAATTACTTGCGTGATCTTATGTCGAGTCTATCTATGAATATTGTACAATCTTATGCGACGTATCACACTGCTACCATTGACTCCTGGCTTGATGTCTTGCGGTGATGATTGTGAGAAGATCTTTAGATTTTCTAAGTCTGAGAGCCCATTTATTGCTGGTCACGACTTATAGAACTGTCGTTTTCATTTGGCACTAAACTGGTGACTGAGCGTACTATCCTAAGGCGATGCTATCAAGCTATTGACACTGACGAGTTCCTGGTCCATCTTCAATCATTAACTGAGAGTCCTGAGATGGTCTCTTGTGTTCAGTCGACTGATCAGTCATGTGCTTCTCAGGTTGACAGATTCTGCTCAGTGTGTGTGTGTGTGTGTGTGTGTGTGTGCGCTGTCCGAGACTTTACTTGGTGCACTTGATGTTTTCGCACCTGAACGTGTTTTTACCATTAAAAAACCTCCAGCGAAGTGGCTCACAAGTGAACTTAAATCTAGGATGCGTATCCGTAATCATGTATACAAGCAGGCAAAGAGGTCGAATAGTTCACTGATTACTTGTCTACAGACATTCCGCATCCAACTTAATGTGGACATTAAGCGAGCCAAAAGCGAATTTCAACTTAGTTCTCTTAAAACAATCACTGACCCGGCCAAATTGTGGAGGGAGCTTGCACGGTTAGGTCTTGTAAGGTCATCCTTAGTTTCTCCTCTACATTACTTTACACCCAATCAACTTAAACTCATATTATGTCTCTTTTTCTGATGCACATTCGCCTTGTCCTTATGATGACTTTATATTTGCCATAGCTCAGGTGACCTGCCCTTCTCAGCGTCCTGAGTTTGGTTTTTCTGAGATAACGCCTCGCATGATCTCCGAGCTGATGTTGCGAGTCCGCTTCATTCCTACGCGTCTGGTTCGGACGGTATCCCTCTCTACATTCTGCGTATGGCTTGGCCAGTGATCGTTGTGTTTAACGGCTCTGTTCAATCGCTCATGGAACACTCTTCCTTTCCGTCTCAGTGAAAGCGTGCACTTATTCGCCCACTTCGAAAATTCGCATTTCTCATCCCCGTCAGACACGAGACCGATAGCCAATCTACCCGAATTGTCCAAAGTGCTTGAGCGGATCGTTGCTGCGCAGATTGCTGAGTACTTGACCAAGCATGATCTCATGACTCCCAAACAGTCTGCGTATCGTCCGTGTCACAGTACTCAATCTGCGCTTTTGCGCGTTTGCGATGACATCAGGAGGGGCGATTGATATGGGATTTATAACAGTCATGATTCTATTTGACTTCAGTAAGGCGTTTGACACTGTTCCGCATCTTAGACTCCTGATTAAGCTCAAAGGGTTGGGATTCTCGACTCTGTTATCATTTGGATTTTCTCATATCTTGTCGGTCGTTCGCAGGCCGTGGTGGATAGTGAAGGTAATTTTTCTTCTTGTTGCATACATTGTGTGGAGGCTCAGGGCTCTGTACTTTGTCCACTTTTGTTTTACTCTATATATCAACGACATTGGTGAGGCCTGATCATTCGGAACACATGATATTTGCTGACAATATCCAGATCTATCGTTCCTGTGTCCCTTCTGATCTTCTCCCCAACCTCAACTTGATCTCCAAAGATGCCAATGCTATTTTTTGACTATGCAAAAACTAATGATTTGAAAATTAAACCTTGCTAAATCAAAGGTAATTATATTTGGCAGTGGGACCAATATTAATAACATTGATTTGAACCTTCTACCACCCATTGGCAAACCTTGGAGTTTTTCTTCAGTCCAATCTCTCATGTCTCGTACGTCTCACAAAGAGTTCATCATTCGTTACACAAGCTGAAATTCAAAATAAGAACTCTCTTTCCACGGAAACTTAGAATCAAGCTTCGTAACTACATGGTACTACTTCACTGGATTACTGCTGCCTAATATATCATAGCTTGAGTAAGGAACTTAATCTGAAATTACAGAGATGGTGAATACCTGCATC
>JASTWP010001130.1:0-89501 GCA_030770255.1 Temnothorax ravouxi
AGCAAAAATAAAAAGTTATACAAAACGACCGGTATGCAATTTATAATTAACGCGGTCCCGCTTTTGGGGCAACCGCCATAACCCAGAAACGTATCTTGTTATGACCTAGATATGAGGCGATGCTTGAAATCATTCAGTGATTGTGTAATGCCGCCGGTTACCTCACATCCCCGCTCATGGCACCGAGCAGACCAGGCAGCGAGTTATTTATCGGTAAGCACGAACTTTTCTCGTCGAGGAGATCCTCGACAAAATCGTTGCGGTTACTTCTAACGACGTTACATGTTGACGCCTCTCTCGTTCACTTTTGTATCAAAAATATCGCGGAAAAAGGCAACAATCTCGAATTCGTGCGATGATGGAGGAAAGGAGGAAAAAAGGGACAGAAGACGTTCGTCGTTCTAGAAAAGACCCGCGGCGGTCTAGATGCCCGAGATACTCACTTTGAGATCTTTGAAGAACGTCGAGTTTCTAGCCCAGTCTACCTGCGAAAACAAATTCTGATCGAGCACTTTACACATTAATTCGAACAAGTCCACTTCACACTGATTATACGTTTGGTTTTGCAACAGTCCGAAGAGAGACGACTGCCACTCGCGGTCGTCAATCGACAATAAAAACTCCCTTATCATCGGGCTCTTGAGAGCGACGGGGGGGTTGGGCGCGTAGCTCGGCACGCCATGCGGCTGGGCGGATTGTTCGCCGAAGTTGAAGACCTTCGTGCCGGGGGTGGTGGAGTTCGCGGTCCAGAGTTTACTGTCCAGACTCGGATTGAGATTGTGTAGGTGATTTCCGCCGCCTCCGCCACTGCCGCTACCTCCACCGGCTCCACCACCGCCACCACCACCGCCGCCACCACCGCCACTGCCACCGCCGCCACTGGTACCGATGTTGGGTTGGCTGGATGGCGCGATCAGCTGGTGCTGACCGGCGCCGCTGCCGCCGGCTTGCGTCGTGACCAGGCCCCGGCCCACGGTCGCGGGGGACGGGCTCGAGTCTGGCGACGAGGTCAGACTCGAGACTTGAGGTATTTGGATCTCCTGCTTGATGTGCATCAAGGGCGCGACCGCGGACGAATAGCCGGTCGGGTCTCCGAGACTCCCGCGTATCGTCTGGATCGCCAGTTGCCGTTGACGTATCAGTTGCAGCTTCCGCGCCCGGTCCCTCTTGTACATGGGCCCAAATTTGTTCCTACCGCCTCGCATTCTGTCTGCCCGTACAGCTGGAACAACAGGGAGAATAGCTGATTCAGCGCGGCGCGTGTGTATCACGTTTAGCAGGGGGTTTCCCTCGCTATTTATTATTAAACCTTTAATTAACGCTTAAGAGCCGCAGTATACGGAGCGTTTTCTTATCCTTGAATGGATTTTTCCGCTGGTCTACGCGCCGTTCGATACCGCCCAAAGGCCGCGAGTCGCACTTGATTTCTCAGGGAATGTAGGAAATGGAACATCATATTCAGGCGTCAAAGAAATCGATGTAAGAATCGATGTCTTAAGCAAAACCGTGATTATAAGTATTGTTAAATGTTCTCAGTAGATATTTAATTGTATTTATTATATGTATTTGAAGGGTACAGGAGAAAAAATGATCAATGTCTATCCGGATTAATTTCGAGAAAAACATAATTTTTTATTTCAAGACATCAAATATTTTAGAAACTTTAGAAAGCTATTTAAAAAAAGTACTAGCAGTGAATTTAGAGAAATTTTGGTAAATTTGACACATTTCTATAACTCCAGAACTAATTAACCAAATCTTAACGAATTGTATATGAAATAGGGGTAGAATTTTCCGGAGAGTACTATAGAGTGTGTATTTTTTCGTCACCGATGTTCTGGAAACCGATTTTTTTAATTTTTCTAATTCTTACGGGTAAAAGAATAAAAAAAATTAAAAAAAAAAAAAACCGGTTTCGAAAAAAATACGTTGATGGCATTGAAAAGTTACGATCGGAAATGATCGAAGGACTGGAGATTTTCCGACGTAAAGCAACCCTAAATTTTAAACGCAATAGCGGCCTGAAAGCAGTGATCAGTGTTGTTCGGTTTAATTCTAAAGAAAAATTTCTTTAGCGCGCGCGATCGAACGAAGCAACCTTGGGGAAGCGTAGTCTTCCGAGTCGGACGAAAGCGGAAGTCACAGCTAATCGCCGGATAAGTGGGACAAAAGCGTGAGAGTACGCCGCTTGCTATTTCTGTTGTATGTACAACATATACGCGCGGCGGCAATCAACACGCGCGCGCGCGCGCGCGCGAGCATTGCGCAAAATCATCGTGTTCGGCACATATCCCACGGCGCGTTTCCCGCGTTCTACAGTCTGTTATCGCGAATAAACGCGTCTAAAACCGTAGAGCCGTGCGTACTGGCTTTTTCAAACTGGCCGCTGATAACGAGCCATCTGCCGCGCGAGATTGATCAAGTCTCGTCTCTCAGGTTGTTTCGAAAACTGTTTGCGTATAGGCGTCGGAAATATACGCGGAATTTAACACGTGACGCAAACTTGGGATTTTATGAATTCCCGATTATATTGCAATTTTTCGAGTACGCCGAGACGTCGTCAGTAACTTTTGAATTACATGCCGTCGAAAGAATCTACAACAAATAAGTGCATAAATATTGTTCATCATTTAAATTCAAGAACTTATCTCGATAAAGTTTTTTAATGTAAACGTTGATTAGAAACTTAAGATCTATAAGATCAAATGCCAAAAAAAGCCTAAGTATATTAAAGAACGTCGTAAATTTTCTAGAAATTTATAAGATTGATTTCAGAGTGTAGGTACATATATCACGGTTTTGCTTCTTTCACGAAGCGGAAATCATATCCTTGAACACGCTTTTAAAATTACAATTACTTAATACAATTGCTTGACACCTTTCGAATCTTTCAAGAGACTCACGATTCGATATTGATGGTTCGATATTTAAAAGACTCGACAAATGCCGCGGCTCATCGTCAGTTTGAATCGCAAACGACGAAGAATGAATCTTCAAGTATGCGCGACTCTGGAGAACAACTGATCGGTCAGAAGCGACGTACATGTGGTTTAAACAGCGTACACCACACCCATGTCGGCATGTATAACCACCAACGGCGCGAAGAAAATAAGTGTAATGGTAATCGTTCGCGTAATCTGTAATCGATTAGCACGCAGGGAGCTCTCTCGCGAGCATGTTGTTTTTACGCTTTTTACTCGCGTCGAATGACCCACCGCGCAATCGGGACTTCCTCTAAAAACATGGCCCGGAAAGCATTTAGGTACAACTTCGGGGCGATTAATTTCCAAAGAGATTTTTGCACAGACTTGTATTCGCGAGTCGCTATAAGAGATGTGATAGCACCTCTTTCGCCCTAAGTTTACATACACTGTTAAATTCTTAGTGTCAAATTATACTCAATTGGAGTCATTTCTATAGATCTATTCCTATAGGTCGCCACTGCTCCTACTCAATATGTCGTTAATTTAACTAAACCAATAAAAGTTGAAATAATACTGTTTTGTATTAAAATAATAAATTTCGACACATATAGTAGTTAAAAATAACAAAGTGTTATTTAACTCAAAGCCTTGGTGTATCCTTTAATGTTTAACAGTATATCTCGCAGTGTATATATATATATTTATTTAAAACTTTAGCCAAATAGCCAGAAAGTGGTTTACAAAAAAAAGATCCTTATACACTCATACCATCTCGCAGTGTATATAAAGGTATAACAAACCGCGAAAGAAATGTATTCTCTTCCGGATTTTTCTGAGCGTAATTTAGCAATACTTTCTTATCTCTCTTAATTGAAATCGCTATAGCGCAAAAGCTGAGTATATTAAAAAATTCAAAATTTTCTAAATGCATTGATATCACGATGACGATAATTGATGTATTTGTTGCACAGATGTTTTAATATTTACATTTATTTTTCCATCCAATTGTGATTACGTTAACATCCATGTAAAATATTAAAATTTAAAATTTTAATACTTTACGGAATTTTCGTTGGCATGTCTCTCTAAACTAAATTAAAATTAAAAAATATTGTACACTGTTGGAAAATTTTTGTACTTTTGTGAAAAAATCTGCTGGTTAAAATTTTTGTGTTAAATAATCAACACATGTATGTGTTGATTTAACATATGTCTGTTATGTTAATTTAACTTAACAAATATAAAATGTAAAATTAATTAAATAATTAAAAAAATATGTTAAAGTAACACAATTTAAACGTATTTATTAAATGTGTTAAAATTTACAGAAAAAGAGTGTTGATTTGACTCTTTAACAGAAATGGGAATAAAAATTTACAGAAAAAAGTGTTGATTTGACTCTTTAACAGAAATAAGAAATAAAAATTTACAAAAAAGGAGTGTTGATTTTACTTTATAACAGAAGTGGGGATGACTGCGCATATGATTTCGAAAATAAACGTTTCGACGTAGTCTCGACGCGTCTCGACTCATTGCCGCGCGACAAGCGTTTCCGCGTCTCAGGAAACGTATGTGCAGGAGCCAATGGACAAGAGATTGACTATCTAGTCTTACAAGTAACACTAGGGAAGTGCCATACGGCGATTTTCTTGAAACTTGGCATACAAGTAGTACATGGAAAACTATTGGACACGTCTATTTTTATATCGGCCCGAAAGCCGTTTAAAGGGTAGAAATCACCCTTATCGATTTTGGAGGTAGGTTCGACTATTTTACGAATTATTTTTACGATTGTTGCGAAATAAGGTAACTAAGGGTTTTTGGGGTCGCTAATAACGAATCTAAAGTCCGTTTTTAAGAATTCAAAATGGCGGATCCAATATAGCGGTCGCATTTTTTCAAAAGTTTGCACCCTGTCAAAAAGTGCGAAAATTGCAAAAAAGTAAGAAATGAGCATAACTTTGAGGCGAATTTGTAGCAAAAAGTCCTAATCGAAAACTACCCCTAACAGTAACGAAACATCGAAAACCATTCCTACAAGTAAAGCACCCCGATTCGTGAGAGGCAAGGAGACTCACGTTTAAAAAGCACCCCAATGGGATGAGGACCCTATTACGTCCACGTCGTTCATCTGGGTAGCGCTGGAGGGATTGATTTTTAGATGCATCACTACTTGTAGCGAGAACTCCGGTAAAATAATTTTTTAATTTTAGTTGCGGTACTTTGAAGGGCTGTAACTTTTGAAATATTGGTCGAATCGTTTCGAAACCTAATAGTTTTCGATAGAACTCCTCGGGGGGCCACCAGAACTCCGGCGAGAACTGCCGATTTCCAAAAAAAAATATTACCCCTCGGGACTTAGAAGATTTTCGAGTTGCGGTACTTTGAGGGGCTGTAACTTTTGAAATATTGGTCGGAGCGTTATAAAATCTATAGGGAACTCTAAATCTCGTCGAAAGGGGGACAAATCAGGAGATATGCCGCATGCCCATCTGCGAGGCACGATCTCGATACTAAAACCCTCTTTTGTGAGATGGAACTGACTCTCATTGTTTCTGATGACACTATACAGATATCTAATAAGCTACCGAGCCATCTCGCTATCTAAGAAGCTCCCTTGCAATCACAAGCTCTTTCACTCATTTTCTTGATCATTTCTCAGCACCGTGAAATTAAGCGGCCACGAGGGCAGCGTCACGACGCCACCCTCGCGTACCGTCATCAAGGGGATTTCGGTCGCGGGCGCTCGTCGCTCCTGAACTCTCTCGCGGGGCACCGAGAAGGCCCGGTCGCCTGGCGAAAACGGCGGCGTTGCCTATTTTCGCCATTTTCAGTCTCGCTGTCGGTCGCATAAAACGGCGAACGAGCACGAGTGTGAGCGAACGAAACATACGAAACGAACGAACCAGCGAGCGAGCGAGCGCGCTCGTTGAAAGTGAAAGGAGGTTGAATCGCTCTTGCCCGTCCACTTCTGCCTGTTCCGCCCTGCACGCCGACGTAGTCCTCCCGCCCCCCTTCGTCTCCTCTCAGCGGCCCCTTCCTGCCCCTCCCGACCTCACGGTATACTACCATCGCGTATAAACTCCCCCTCGTCGCTCCTTCACCCGCTCCACATTACCGCCTCCGCTACCCTCTGCACCCTCTCTCGCTCTCACGACTCTCTCTCGCGCTCTTCTCCTTCTCTTGCGCCGTCGGTTTCCCCCGTTCCCCCGCGTTCAAAGTTGGCCCCGCACGATACTATCGATACTGCGTGGAGTCAAGCGCGCAACGCAGCCATACCATCATCCTGCGGCTCCGCGATTTTGTTTCGGCCGGCCGAGCGAAGACGCGCCAATTCGCGCGCTCCCTCAGCGTAAGCATGAATACATGCATGTACGTATTTTCGTGATTCCCCCTATATCTCTTTCTTTCTTTCTCTCTTACTCCGTTTCGTGACATAGACCCGGTCCTTCGTGACGTGATGGCCGCGGTGCGGCGACGGCAAACCCGACGCGACACGAATCTAGGCGTGGATCTACGCTTCCGACCCTCGAGCTAACCCTCTTTCATCCAACGAGAAAAGAGACTGGCACTAATGTTTCCCTACAGATTCGTAAATTGTTTGTTTCCCATAAATATCAATCATGATGTTTCTATCTCATTATATGCGAGAAAATTTGTATTGTAATTGCAGTTGGCTTTATAGGACAGTCAAGTTACGGGTTAATTGGGGCTTAAATCAAATTTGAATTCAGACTCTTAATTTATATGCCATTCAATAGTAAATGGCACTGATAAAAACATATCAATTTCGTGGTTCGTCAACCCCGCTCGTTTTTGCAAAAGAAATAAAAACCATAAAAAATTGGTTCCTTCTGACCTTTTACTCGAAACGCTGCGAAAACCGTTCACGATACAGCAAAATTGCACATAAACAATTTTGTAAAAAATTCAATTTCCTATAAAAAAGTTCGTGAAGGCATTTCTCTAAAATCAATAGCTTAGGCGTGAGTGGCGCCTAAAGTCGCGCGATCGGAAAGTGACTCTCGGTGAATTCGTAAGTTGCTCCGGTTAGTTCTAAATTTAATATCGGTACTTCAGCATTAAATAAAAAATCCCCAAAAATTCAAGGCTTAACTAGATATAATAGGAAAGCTATTTCTGGAGTCAAACATCCTTTTATCGATATAAATTTGAATTATGACAACTATGTGACAAAAAATTTTTCTTATTTGTTCGATATCGTAACTTTGATCAGTCATATCTCAGAAAGCATTAAAATGATGATGATAAAGAAAAATTTTATTTTATAGGTAATTTTATTCTATACAATCTCTTCATATTCTGCCGTAAGTGCAGCCGTTGGCCACTTTGAATCAAGACAAAATTGTACCTTTGACAGAGATTTACGGGGTAAATAATTTGTTATTATTATTCAATCGGACACGCGCGCGCACGCGTGTGTGTGTGTGTAATATTAAAATTATGAAGAAAAATATTAACCCTCTGTCACCCCCGTGGGTCTTTTTGGGCACAAGCGAAATTTTGAGCTCATCAAATATTTCCAAAATAAAGAGAGGGCGAGGTCTGGCTCCCCTACCTAAAAAAAGATGTTAGTAATGAGAACTCACTCGCCAAGAGACGCCAAGATCTGGCAGGCTGGACAAAATGGACCCAGGGGGGCAACAAAAGCAGTAAAAATAACGGTGGTTACGGAGGGTTAAAATATCTCAAATAAGAATCATATATAGTATAATAAAAAATGCTTCAAAGCGTATTTTAATAGAACATGAATCTCAGAATTTATATACATTATATTTATCTAAATTATTGTCACAAACTTTTATTGAAACTCCAGGTATTATATAATTTTATCTAAACTTATTTAGAAGAAGATTACTGACATTTCATCGTATTGGCAAATTCTTTTAATTATTGCTTCATCGTTAATTTCGCAAGACTACAATCGCATGATACATGCGAGATTCAATG
This sequence comes from Temnothorax ravouxi, assembly GCA_030770255.1. NCBI lineage: Eukaryota > Metazoa > Arthropoda > Insecta > Hymenoptera > Formicidae > Temnothorax > Temnothorax ravouxi. The sequence continues at coordinate 7,896 of JASTWP010001130.1, forward strand.
GCTCTTGTTGACTAAAATTAAACAACTTGCCATTAATAAAACTGTATTATGTACATAACTGTATTATTAACGAATCACAACAACAAAACAAAACTAGCGAAATTTCGTTCGCGATCATCAGAGTATTAGCATTAAGCGATTATTATATTCTTATTGGTATCGCAATATGTTCCTCCACGCTGTTTATGTTCGAATGTTTATACACTTTCGAAATAACCCAATTCGCGGATCGCATTGGCAAAGCAATGTGCCTCGCGAAGCAATGTAGCTTAGCACGCGGATCACGCTGGCGCACGTGTGTGCAACGTTCTTGTTTCCCTTTCAACCTTCTGAAACGTTCTCGCTTTCAGACGCGACAGCCATGATAGCCATCGTGTACGTGTATTATCCAAAGATAATAATATATCGAATTTTTCTTCGCCTCATCTTGGACCGAAAATAAAGCCCCACAATTGGAAAATCCACTTCGTTCAAAATTCATAATCATAAAACTGAGCTTGAAAATTTCACTGAAAGAATCTGTTCTGCCACTTTCTATTATTTTGGAAAACCCGAACATAGAGATTTGCAGGCTATTGATAAAAAACGACAATATTTAAATATAAATTTTTACGGAAATTCAGACGATTTTCATAACAATCCGAGACAGCAATCGGTTGGGGAATAAATCGATCGCTATAACAGAAAGTATCAAAAATATATATTGCATCAATTGAATAAGCACTTGTTGCAACAGATATATGCAAACCAGCAGGCGTTATGCGGGTGCAAAACGGAGAAGAGAGATAAACTTGGACGGGTCAGGCATATGCATTTGTAAATTTCAGTCTTCTTTAACGAATAAATTATATAGAAATTTATCTTCGCGTCATCACGAGCAAAATGATCGAAATATTAATTATTCCAATTAACTAGTTTTCTTATTATTTTGTGCAGGGATCTTAGTTTTGATTCCGTGTCCGTCTAGGTTACGCCATTGCTCGAAGGGTTAAAACTACGACGCAATTGTACGGGGATTCAACACCAATTCTCGGTAGCCACCGAGTGGGTGGTAACGATTCGCGTGGGCGGCGGGCCCTAACATATATGATATGCGGGGCGATTCGATCGGTCGCAATCGGCGAATATGCACGGCCGAACCGTGAGACTGATGGAATTTACGCTCGAACTGCCGGTCACGGGGAGACGAACAAGAATTGCCATTGCGACCAATGCCGCGTTTACTTCGCATCGCGTCTGGATATCGCGAATCCGGAAGTTACACGCGATTATGCGTTCCTCTTATCCTTAATTCTTCTCTTTACACGTCGAAATTTATCATGCCTGATAAATTTCCGCAACAGCTGCAAGGCGAGAAGTCGAAAAAACCGTTCGCCCCAAAATCTGTGCCTCGATCTATTCTACAAGGTGGCCATAGAACTCGCATACTTTCTCTCCAAATCATAGACCTAACATTAGAAGATTATTCTGATCGAAGTCAACGACGAAAGAGTTTATGCATCTCGAGTATATTCGGACAATGTTTACTGCTGCAGATTTTATATGGGCTTTTATCTGCGTGAATTTTTATTTGTCGCGTGAATACAGAAACATTTAATGTAAATGGTAATAAAATAATCACACATCTCTTTTTTCATTAAATTAAGTATAAATTCTCTAAAGTGTTTTCGAGGGAAAATTCACAACCCAAAATTTTGCACACCACTGCCGTACTGCCGAGCCAATGCATGGCATGTCGAATAAAATTCGGGCACTGCCTTAGCTATGCTATGGCATGGCATAGCATGCTATGCAATGCCTCCTACACTGCCACTGCCACTGGTGTCGTTATTACCATTGCCCAACCACTGACGACAATGCCGTCAATTAATTATTATAGGCCACTGCTTACTTTTTTAGTTCACTTTTGAATTTTTGTATACCAATGCCGGTTGTGAATTCTGCCTCGGGTGTTTTATATTTCGACATGAATTACTAATTGCAATAAACAAAACGACAATCGTTATTTCTTTTACGCCTTTAAGGATGTTTCACGTATAACTATATGTAGTATCATTTTCTTTTCTTGATTAATCAGTGTGTAAAGCTAGTTTCAGAAATTATTCATAAACATGTTATAATTGGGACCGAAAAAGCGTACAAATCGCAATTTCGTCCCATTTTTGTACTTGATATTGTTTAAATAAATCATTAAAAAATTGAAAAAAATATATTAACAGAAAAACTTAAACCGTAATTGCAATTCTCGATGTCATAAAAATGTACCATAAAAATTTCATTTATTTTTACTGTACAAGAGCAGAGATACACAATATAATATTTACATGGGGAGTAGGGTAACTAAGGGAAATATGCCACTCGTTATGTTTAACAAAGCTACGACTAGAAGCGTTGTTGTACATATATATATATATATATATACTGTAGTGTAAAATTGTAAAAAATATTATATCTGACGTTTTCCTCAAGTTTTACTTACTTTCTGTCAGTATTATAGTTTTTATGGGGTAAGTACACTTTTTTTACACTATTTTTAACTCGATCAGCTTGTCGTTCTATTAATATTGCAGATTAGGATGAAAGCATTCAGTACGTCGCCGATTCGTTTTACTGGCAATCGTATAATACAGGCTCATTTTAATATAAAACTGCATCTTGGGGGACTATGCCGCTACTTTAGATAGGAGTAAAATGCCAGTTTCCTAACCTAGTAACAAGATACTGCTAGTAGGTTAGAAAGCTGTAAACAGTATAAATAAATATTTTGCCGTACAAATGTTGAAAAAGTGATGAAAAAATATTGAAAAATGTTGAATAAACACGTTTATTTCATGCGCTAAGAATATTATAGGCTACGTACTTAATATTTTGCAAAATTGCATTCCGAATAATTTAAAAAGAAAGAAATACAAAAGTGTTGCAAAGTGGCATATTACCCACATGGGGATAATATGCCACTTTGCAACACTTTTGTATTTCTTTCTTTTTAATAGTAAAAAATCAAAATATTTCATTAAAACCATATATAAATAACAGATAAAAGAAGGAAAAAGAAGACCAGTATGCAAAGATACCTCAAAAAGAAAGAGAAATAGAAAAAAAAATCATATTTTTCTTAAGTGTGGCATATTCCCCCGAGTTACCCTATATCTATATACATATGTACAATTTCTGTAACTTTTAAAGCAAATATCTCAGAAACGGGTCAGACAATCGATTGCAAATTTAACACTGGTTGAAGGTTTTTGATGAGATATATAAGTGTATAATCTCTGTAAATTTCAGCTTTATCCCTCTATTTTGTGTGACATAAGTAACATCCTTAATAAATGCACTTTGAAGATCTCAAGTGCCGTGCTTAATTACCATAAACTTGTCATGTCTCGTCTCATAGAGTTATCAAAGTTTTACATGCGCGTTTGCCTAAATCTGACACTAATTGAATACCACAGCATGCATTTATTGCAATGAATTACAAATGCTTAACATTCTTCAGGCGTAAAACCAACGAAGAACTACGTGACAATATATATTCTCCACGTGATTGTGCTAAAATTATCAATGCATTATCATTTATATTGTTTTTCTTTTACGAGGAATATAAACTTGATAATGTAAAAAAACGCGTTTGATGACAACTCTTTTAAAATTGATGTGGCATATAACGAAAATGACGGGAAAAAAGCTTCAGTCAGTCACGCGAAGTTAATAAATATGCGATTCAAAGAAGACGCATTTCTATTGATTCTTGATCATTAGAGAAATCGACGCATGGCACGCAATTCTCGCAGCCTGTTTACGCAACTTCACAGCGCACGCCTACCGGAAAAGTTCCATTTTCGTAGAATTACTTTGGCCGGCTAATCGAATCTCCTCTCTCATTTACGTTAAAAAATTCACGAATTTAACTATTCACAGTTGATTTGAAATAATAACATTAAGTAACAAACAAAATTATATTTTTTTAGAGAATTTAGTCTCACAAATTATTTGAAAATAACAATTCCTCGATGTTGTGCATTTTGATTTTCTTAAAAATGGCGGGATATAATCCGAGGGATAATAAAATCCACGTATCGACAATAAGATAGATTTTTAAACTGAAGCGCAATAATGTACAGTAAAACAATATCTTGTTACGGGTATACGCTCTATTGGCTTCATCTCTCGCTCTATTTACGTACACATAACAGATAACATCGGTGACAGAGTATCGCGGGCCTATTTATGACATCCAATCAAGTATTCGTAGGTCGTTTGCGTCAAACGACTCGATTCGCGCGGCCGCGGGCCGGTGCGCGGCGGCGCGAACCTCCCGAAGAATGCGAATCTATATCCGGTTTGCGGCTAGTTCGCAATGATAAACAGTCTTGGTGCGCCGAACCCAGGATGAGAGGGTACAACGTTCGCGTGCGCGCACGTCGAAAAGAAAGGGAAATCCACTCGGAGAATCTGGTCCACTGGTCCGGCGTGACGTCAGATTCTCCTCATAAAAATTAACGAGGGACCACGTGACCGCGCTCGCCCACGGTCGGGCCAATCACTGGGCTCGGGATCCCTCCGAGTGACACGGCGACATACTCGCGACGCGACATTAGCGAAGTTGTCCCGCGCGCACGTGTTGCGAAAGAGCGCGAAAAAAAGAGCTCGTGGAAAAGATTTGTCGGAAATACTTTGTCCGCATGGCGGACAAAGAGGGAAACCACTTGCATTGGGCGAATGAGTAAGTGCATTTATCTTGGGATTTTAAAAATCCTCTTGGATCGTTATCGAGAGTAACCATTATATCAGTAGCAGCGCACAAGTCAGAAAATCTTTATGCGTCAAGATTAAAAAGCCCAAAGACATCAAAATCAGTATGTGAAAATTGTGATAATCCTAATTGCGCGATCTTGATATGTTCTTGCTGCGTTAATGATGAAGTTTAGATCAAACAGACAAAGAATGAGATTTTATTAAGATTCGAATCCTGACTGAGGTAATATTTTTCGTAATAAATTCTTTATAATGATTTTAAATAGGATGCTTATACATGTATATTAGCATCAAAGTTACATCGATCGAGAAGGATCAAAACTCATGCATGGTCAAAACGTCTTGACGATTAATTGACCAAAATCAATGTCATATTGTCGTGACGATTATAAAGATAGCCAGTTAGGTCAAATAAAAAAATCTTTACCAGCATTTGTTAAACAAGCGGGTTATCAAACGCGAAATTTAGGGTGCAATATCCATCTATTCGCTTCGCGTTGTCACCTAGAAAAGATCTACAACAAAGTTCAGAGTGCGATGAGGAGGCGTGAAATCAAATGGACTCGTATCGTGACACGGCGCGGCGCAGCCGAACAGAAATTCGAAACGCGACCGCGCGCAGCAACGCGAGCGCGATAACGCATGCGCGCACCTGTCCATCTCCCACAGACATCAGGCATTTCAATTAATGACACGCTAATACGCGACCGGCTATTATCGCGACGAAATAATACTTACGTAATATGCGCGGCCGAGAAAAAGACCCGGGTCTTCCTGTACGTTCCTTGCGAATTCGCGGCACTCGCGCGTGCACGCGCGAGCGCCCGCGTAAGCCGAGAAAGAAGTAAAAGCTTCGGAGAAAAGAAGACGATGAGACTTCGCTCAACGAGGGGATTACACAATCTCCCGCCTCAACCTAACCTTTCTCTCTCACCAGCGTGACGCGCGAGCGTGTCCGCGCGGAGGTAGGAGTCGAATGAGCGGGCGGACGGACGAATGGACGGACGGACGAACGGGTACACGAGTACACAGGTACACAGACACCGTCTTGCGACATAATACAATAATTATGAAATTCGTGAGTTTCTAAAGGCGCATGCCGCGCACGGTTTCTGTTATCCTGCGCCGCGTCGCGCCGATTTCCCAGAAATGACCGTTCAACCCTATTGTGGAATCCGTGTCCTATTTTCGGAGATTTCCACAGGTCCGCCCACCGCGGGGTGTTTGCGAAACCCGTCCCACTGTTTATGACAATCTGATATTTATGATACGCAATTAATAGAGATGGACGCGCTTCGCGTCGCGCGCGTCCTAGTTTTTTCCCTACTGTCCTAGTCACGCGCGAAAAGATTGCGCCACCTTCATTACTCTATGACTCTCGCTGAGCTATGATCGACGTCGCTGCTGAACTGCGATCCGAATCACCAATCTGTTTTACTGTTTTACGGGCAACGATATAGCTGCAGTCTCTAATCAAATTGCCAAAATTCATTTTCACATGTTAAACTAACGCTGTTTCGCCCACGTGGCTGACAGACGAAAAAGAAAATAGTACAAAGTTGTGAATGGCATATTAGCCATTGTTATCTCCTCGATGTTTTTTGCTCGTACATCAACTGAGAACGGTCATAGTAGGTTTAATAATGGAGACAGGCAAGAAGCGTCAAGAAGGAAGAGATGAAAAGTTTCTCCATTTGACATAACGTTTGATATTCGAAGAATTAATCTTTCAATTGTCTACTGCGCTGCATAGGACAAGATGATAACTTGTAAAGATGAGCAGCAGCGATGTGTCTCAAACATTTTCTTCTGATCTTTTTAAAAGACGAGAGATGTTCTTTTTAAAAGACTTCTCGAAGATAAGATATTAAAAGAGAAATAATTTAATATAAAAACATTTTTATCCCAATGTGGAATGTATTTTAAAATTTTCTTCAACCAGAAAATCTTGGAGGAAATTTTCTCCTCGCAGAATTTAGGTTATCGGTAGTAGGATATAGTTCAAGCGTTGCGAATAAGAATAAAACAGAATAATCCTAAAACCAGTTTGGCGGTGTACGCGGACGACACCGCCGTTTACACGTCGTCGTGGTGTCCGGCGTTACTTGTCCTTAGGTTGCAGGAGCATGTTGATGCCATCGTTCAATTCCTTCAGGAATGAAGGATGGTCATCAACAATGAAAAAACAGAGGCGATTATTATTACCCGCAAGGTATTCCCGCTGCCTCCATTGATTAAGATGGGACGATGTTCCTTGGTTCAAGGTGGTTAAATACCTAGGAGTAAACATAGATACGAGTCTTCGTTGGGGTCCTGCTGTTAGTGATAGAGTCTCTAAAACTTATGGCGCTCTGATTTACCCTCTTATTGCAAGGGGGAGCGATCTTTTACTAAAATATAAACTGCTTTTGTATAAGACTTATGCCAGACCAGTTTTGCTCTACGCTGCTCCTGTGTGGGCCTCTGTGGGTAAGACTTACTTCAAACGTTTGCAAATTTTGCAAAATAAATCTCTTCGAATTATTCTGAATCTACCTCGTGGCACGCGGGTCACTGACCTTCACGCTCAGGCTCAGATTCAGCCTGTTAGTGAAGTTGTTACCGATATGATCAATAAGGCGTACAAACCGGAACATGATAATCCGCTTGTCCGTGACGTTGGCAACTACGACATTGACGATATTCCTATGAAAATAAGATGTAGACTGCCCAAGCATTTCTTACAGGATTAGATGTAATATATTTTTTTTAATATATTAATTTCCTTTCACCTTTACTCCCTTCTTCCCCTTTTATATTATTGCTTGACATGGGTTTTTTTGCAAGTTTTTCCCAAATGCTTCACTCTGGAATGAAACGCTCTTCCAAGATTCACTTGTCAATGTATTTATTATGTGTTTATGCTATATGCGGTGTAGGCTGGCTCTTGGGTACCGCAGCGTGAGACATTGGATCAACACAAAAAAAACAGAATAACAAGTATCGATGCGACGTACGATGATGTTCAATAATCATCCGGTTGAAAAGCACGAGAGCGGCTGTATTTCCGTAGAAGAAGCTCGACCTTGTTAGGAGGCTGAAGCTCACGTTCGACAAATTAGAAAAGTAACCGATCGCGGAATACCTACTCGCATCGTACAACCGCATCGTTGTTGAAGTGACCTTGAACGTGAATGGTTGCACGGCCTTGAACACAGAAATGTAGAAGATACTCGTGGTTCGGTGATGAAAAAGAACCGTTTTTGTATTCACCAAACTGGTTTCGATGCGCCGCGAGCGAGCGACCGATCGTTTCGTTGCGAGGTGCGAGATCCGCATGGTTATAAATAAAAGGCCGGTGCACCTATGTGCAGATTTCATCTGATATGCGAAATTAGCGGCGGCGACGACGATGACAACGTTTTTTCACGCGCGCTGTCACGATATGACCGAAGCAAGGCGCGAGCTCGTTCCTTCAATCCTTCGTACTTATTAACATTTATTAAGACTGCCGCTCTTTCAAAGTGTCTTATGCTCGTGGGACACGACATATCTCCGAGACAAAAAAAAATTAACAAAACGCGCGTAATTTTTCGTCCAAGCGCTTTAGATTTCCAATTATATTGGTTGATAGTATAGACGAAAAATTCTATAAATAAGTCGAACAGAAATTTTTGTTCCCTTTTTCCCCCAGCATAAACCAATTGAGTTCCGGAGTTTCGGTTAAAGATAATAGCGCTTTTGAACCACCCAAGACGACGTGTCCTGTGCCACCAATGCGGCAAAGTGAAACAAATTTTCGCTTTGACGAAATAATAGAAAAAAAGATATCCTAATAAATGGTGTCCTTGTTCACATAATAGGGCGTTCCAACAGCAAAGCGTTCGAATAATGGATGTCCAAAAACTTACAATCCGGAGAATCCAGAAGTTCTATATTTTACAATCGTCAAACAGAATGTCAAGTCTTGATATTTTTACCTTTCCTAGATATGCCCGTTAATTAAATAAGGCGGATCTGTGTACAAAAGAATTACTTAGCAATATTTTCCGAATGTCCACGCGAGCTTGATTTTCTTTGAAGGAATAAAAGTGCGTCCGTAATTTGTAACTTCTCCGCGTGTCGGAGAAAATATATTTCGGCAGTCTAGTAGAAACCGCCGGTCAAAAGACTTTCACCTGCTAGTATTACACGTGGACAGGTAAGAAAGCACATCCTATTTCAAATTTCTACACTCTAATTATGCAATGCGGACCGTGTGAGTAATTATATAAGCTCAAATTCTAATAAGGGCGCTGGCAAGATGTTTTTAGTCGTATGTCGAATAGAAGCTGGACGCGAATGGGTTTTCCTCTTTTCTTCAAAGTAATAAACCCAATGTATCGAGACAGAATTATGGTTTCACGTAGTGTGATACATCAATGCCAAAAATGTATCTATTGTTATATCTATTTCCGGAAACGTTAGGTGTTCGATATTTCATAAAGAATATAATTACGCCTTAAATCAAAACCTCAACAAAGAATATATTCATACAATATTCATACAATATTTGACAAATTTGTCAGGTCTATGAAACAAAGGAAAAGAATTTTGTGTTTTCGTTATTTCTATAATTTTAATTCAAAAACGAAATGTCCTCAAAAGAAATGAAGATTGCAGTGAAAACTAGGGCCAATGATTTTACAAACGTTTTTGTTTCTGTTATCCCTTACACTACAATGTGAAAAACGGCATCTTATTCGTACAAACATCAATGTGTCCGACCACTTTTTCACTTATTTAAAGTGGTTCAAAAAATCTCTAAAACTTCATTAACATAATTTCAAGTTTCTAGAACAAATGTCTGTACTCCATCTTGGAAAATAATAAAATGTAATATATGTAATTAGGGATCCTTTGAAATTTCGAGAAACTTTAATGGATAGAACTGGATGGAAATCGATCGGACACGAAATACTCATGTTTATATTGTAAAGGTTATAATATATTATTCTGTTTACATAAAAATTTTTTATCGTCGATCATTTTTTATCTGTTACAGAGGCTAGGAAACTTCGCAACTGAATAAGTTTAACATTAATTTTAATATGCTTGTCTTTTTCTGCTGATATTCCAGCTTCAAAACTGATTTTAGCTTCAAAATTATCTTTGTCTGTTTTAGAAAAACTTGCAATGTTTCGTAAAAATTTAGGAAGCGGCATATTGCGAGTATTTTTTTTACAAGCGTTACGATCGTAACATTTTCGATTCTGATCCGCAGAGTCATTTAGATTTTGCGAATTTACACTCACATGTATTTACACATCACGTATGTTATGCATGTATACAAGCTGAGAAATATTGAAACAGTATAAAATGCAAGAAGAGCGAAGAATACTTTGTACTTATTGTTAGTTATGATCAAGGATGTGTTAAGGATCGGTTGAAGCATTTTTCTTAAATCGTGAAAAAAAGAAACTTTCTATTCAAAATCGAAATCCGATTCAAAAGTCGAATCTCTCCCAATTCTATATTTGAGTTTTGTTTATATCAAGAGACCCGGCGTAAGATTAAAAAGTTTCTATAGACGCGCGCCGAACCTATAAGGAAGTTTCAACCTTCTCGTCTTCTATATATAGATTATACGTTAGTACGAACCGGAGAACAAAATTATTGCCATCAAACGAAATCGCGACATGTTCCCGGCTGCGTTCCGACATGCACGTGCACTCGTAAGTAGTTGCCGACTACGTGCATGAGGTTCCCTTTGCACGCGACAGCTAATCGTAAACAAAGAGAGTCTATAGATTCTTGCTCGAGGTAGCTTTCATTCAAACGGTATTTTGATAACGCAATAACTCTTCGCAACAACAGTTCCGTCGCGAGAGATGAACTCGGTGACTCGAGACGGAAGAAAACTTGATTCTTTTCCTCATCGAGTTGCGAACGGAAATTACATCAGTTTTTTTCGTCCTCTAATACCGATCTCCAAGACAAATTTACTGTCCGTATATATGTACATATATATGATTATTATGCTGCCAAAGGATTAACGAGTTTCACTCGAACGTGTTGTGCTCGTCGTACGAGTATACGAAAGGCGTTCCCGCGGCTGCGAACGATGGTCGTGAAATACTATCCCTTTTTAAGACTCCCCCCTTCCCGCCCCCGATAAAAACAGCGTAATTTCTTGATGTGCGTATACTTGATGACTACGCATGCTTCTCTTTCGGCATCGAGCATATCGACATATATTTATACAGATAGTTATATTATCATTTTGAATGAGTCATTACATTTAAATTACTCTGGCAATAATGCAACTAGTGACGATAAATTGTAAAACGCGGAACATATTGCTGGCAGAAACGTTTGGCAAACTTCTTTATGAAAGAGAGAGAGAGAGAGAGAGCAGCGTTATTCTTTTGAAATGAGTAATCAAACATGAAAGAAAATGCGGGCTTGACTTTAGTAATTTTATCGCTATTATTTCTCAGATATTATCCTATCAGCTTGTAACGTATTGTATCATTATAAAGATATGCGATAAATCTGCAATATCTTGCGTTTTTAAAACTCGGCGCTCTTTGGATTTGATGTTCCTTCGATTAAAAAATTCTAGCAAGCGTTTAAATAATATACGCACTTGATAAAGACCGGAATCTCGGTCGAAACGCGTTGTGCTTTTTAAATAAAGACTGCCAGTTTGGTTGAAGAAAAGGATTTTGTTTGATTATTACTCACTGGCGAAGAAAAAGTATCCTATCTGTTAAAAAATTCTATTTAACAACAACTCGTAAAACAGCGCGTTTCGCACAGACCACACTCGCTCTGTCAAAAGCAAATTTTTTTTCTTTATGTCGTCGCTGTTTGAACGTAATTTTGATAAGAAGAGCCTATGTCCGCCTTGTCGCACGTTAAGTTAAGTATTATCACAATATTATTAGCGCACACACACGCACACATGCCGGGATGTATTCCGGTTCAATATATTTGATGCCGGTTTCATCGAAACACGAAACCAAGCGCGCATTATGCATCTATAATAAATATATATCGTCGTAATGATCACCCGGATTTTTTTTTGCATAGTCGGCAAAAATTATTCGTTGTCATGACTCGGGAATGATTTAAATTGCCATCCCAGACGCGAATCTCAGAGAGTCTGCATGCGGATATTTATATAAACTCTCTGGCGAAAAGTAAAGTGGCATTATCGTCGGTATAAGAATAGATAAGCTCATTTACTTAACCGCTGGGCAAATTGTTCGCACCTGCGAAACTGAAACCTGAGCGTTGGCACTTTATTGCGTGTACGTATACAATCATGCTTGTAAATTGCGCAAAATCGCGCTGCGTTTCGCGACACGTTAAATAATATCGAACGCAAAGAATTTCGCGTCCTCGTTCGCCGTATTTAAGAATTTTTGACACACACGAAAAAACTATAAAACGACCAATCGTGATTATATCCCAATCATAATAACAATTAAACTATTGATATTTTCCTTAAGCAAATAAAATTTAAGGTTTTATTATCAAATCATCATCAAATTATCATTAAATTTAATTAAATACACGAACAATTTTAAATTATTGACACTGAACGTGGAATAGAGATATATAGATATATATAGGAGGTAATTGATTCTTTATCGTTTTTTCGATGACCAAGATCAACTGCACTGCATTTAATAAATGATTAATTAACTTTATGTTAATGCGTTGAAATATTTCTTTAATACTAGGCGACTTCTTTATCAAAATGTAATTACTTGAAAGAAAATTAAGGTCATACACGTTACACGTTACACAATTAATTAATTACCACAAACGCTAACATAAATTATTATTAATAACTAATGGCTATTTCTTTTAACGCGCTCCGGAAACCTCACGAGCATCTCGTCCGACGGATTCATTGCTAGCAAGATAGTTTTTAAATTGCTTACAAAGCCGTAGGCGTGGAACTGCTCATTTTATAGCGAACGAGCCAAGCTCATTCACGCGTTGTTGAAAACGGCTCGAGTTTGCCGCGGATCTTTGACAGGTGTTATCGCGCATTGATTACCACAAGTGTGCTCGCCGGCTCTTTTCGTGTCTCGTCGCGTTTCTTTCTTTCACACAAGGCAAATCGGTAGACGAATCGAGCCGCGATCTCGTCGTAAATTATTCGAGAAAGCGTGTATAATTCAAAATCGCGATGATTAATCGAACAGCGTTAAACAAACTCCGCTTTCGGCGACGAATGTGTAGAAATAATTTATTAACGCCGAAGCGAACAACGCGAGAGAGTGAAACGAGTCGAAAAACGTATAACGACGAAGCGACGGAAGAAAAAATCAGACAACAATCGTTACTCTACTGCTCTATGCTCTATGCTCTTTACATTTTGCAGCGACGAAATGACAGCATCGGGCCACGATTATGACGGATATTATCACTTAATGATATACTTCGTGTCAAATTATCGAATCACGATCTTATCGAAACTCTCTTCTCCCTTCCCCTCCCTCTTTCTACCTTGTTCACAATTCAGTTTAATTACTTTTTTCGTAGATAGGCGCGGCCCGTGCTGTTCTCGTTTTTCCGCGTGCACGTATATTATCGGGACGCATTTTACGCGCATTTTCCGTTGGATTTTCGTCGGCACAGAATTTTTTTCCTCTTCCTTTGTAAAACTTGGTAAGAGACGCGACGCAGGTAAAAAGAAACCCCTTTCTTTCGTAAACACTCGCAAGCACTCTGGAAACTTTCCGCGTTAAGCAATCTCCCCCGTTTGCCGTCGTATATAGGAACGCGTCGTAGAAAACGGTGTGCAAAGACGGCAATTGCAACAGACGCTGTTTCGAGATTCGCTTAATCGTTGGGCCTTGGGGGCCTAGACCCAGTTACTCGGATTGCATTAGACGCTACGACCAAACTGTTTCTTGGCGGTATTTCTGAACTCCCCCTCCCCCTCCCCCTCCCGTGTCTCGACAAATGCGAGCGCAATCGCGAGCGGCGGAAAGCACCGAAATTGGAGCATCGATCGAACTAGCCTGTTTATAACTCGATTCAATTTAATTTTATTACACGTCGTATGCGCGCGCGCGTGCGCGTTAGTGTGCGTGCGTGAATATACGTGTGACCGATTTTGTATATATTAATAAATTTATCTTGAATTAAGATATAATTAGAAATTAAGAAATTATTATATCAAGTGGCTCGCCAGATGTTATTAATTTAATTACAAAGAAGAAAGAGTCTCGTGTAGAATATTTCCTCGCGTAAGAGTAAAATTATCACGGTATAATTTATATATCGTTTATAAGCTACCGAAGTTCACAGAGCCGCCTGCTAATTAAGAAGAAATTGTTGACGCAAGAGTTTTAACGGGGCCAAACGTAAGCGGGTAGATAATGGCGCGTAATTGTGTTACTAGTGCCGTGCCGTGCCGTGACGTAATTTCGTTTGTCCAGCGTGTAGGAACGACCGCTTCTCCGCTCCGACTCGAATATCGCGGGGAAGAGGCGCGCGCGCGCGATCGATTCGCGTGACTATAAGAGGTACGTGCCATCGCTTGCCGTCCAGCGCGCATTCCCGAGCTTTAAAACGGCGAAAGGGAGCACGCGGTGTGAGACTCGATTAATCGCTTCTACGGTATGTAATAAGGTTAAGTTCGTATGAGCGTGGTGCGGAAACGCCCGAGCGTCACGCTGACGAGAACCGAGTCCAACCGACGACGACGACGACGACGACGACGACTACCACGACGATCACCACGACGATAACCGAACGCACGCATAAACGGCTTTTGACGCGCGCGGTTAGCGGCACTCGCGCGGAGATATTCAACAAGAGATAACATAAAACATAATAATGTCGGTGACACCGGACCGCTGTTGGCGGGAAAACGTGGCTCACGCCTGGTGAAAGTCAAGAACTAAGCCAGAATTATGTGTAACAAATGTTGTAATCGGGTTTTAGAATTATATGCACGTATATAAATATTAAATTGTTGATGTCTACCAGTCTTGATCATAGATACATATACTTATTATTGAATTCAGTTAAATCCATTAATGTTTATCGAACCGTTTTTAAAAACAAGCCATCAAACATCCATCGGAGACGTCATGTTATCATTTGTGTTCAATAAAAATTCGGTGGATTTGTGCTGAATTAAAAAACTCACCCTAAACACTGAGAAATTATTAAAACGACGCGCGATGCAATTGATAGATAACGGGCGATCACATGTCCGCCGCGGAATTGGATATTCATATGCAGGTTCTTTTTATAACGACGAAAAAAATAAACTTGTTTCTTTTTTCTCTCTTTAAGAAACTCTTTTAAGACCAATTTAACGTTTAATCAAGTAATGAAAAAACAGGGTGCAAGTAGAAACTTGTACATTGCTTCCTCATATTTTTTAAGTAAGCAAGTAGAAACCTGCATTGCTTCCTCTATTTTAAGCCATAATTATTTATATTTATTTATTTTGGCTTTCTCATAGAGGAAACAATCAAAATTATGGACCTTTAACCGCATATAAAGCTGAATCTAATCAACCAAATGTTAAAAAATTATATATAAAATTAGGGTGGAAAATACTGAAAAATATAATAAAATTAGAAATAAATCGATATCTCCAAATTTGCGGAAGTTAAAGCATGAACAAACAATTCTGCAAAAATTCAAAATTTTATTTTAAAAAAAACCCTTAATTATTAGCAATTTTTATTAATTCTATTATATTCTTCAGTTCTTTCTACTCCTATTTCATATATAATTCGTTAAGATTTGATTGATTAGTTCTGGAGTAAAAGAATTAAATTTCTATAACTCCAGAACTACGTAACCAAATCTTAACGAATTGTATATGAAATAGGGGTAGAATTTTCCGGAGAGTGCTATTGAGTGTATAGTTCTTCGTTACCGATGTTCTGGAAACCGTTTTTTTTAATTCTTTTACCCGTAAGAATTAGAAAAATTAAAAAAATCGGTTTCCAGAACATCGGTAACGAAAAAATACACACTCTATAGTACTCGCCGGAAAATTCTACTTCTATTTCATATACAATTCGTTAAGATTTGGTTACGTAGTTCTAGAGTTATAGAAATTTTGGTAAATTTGACACATTTCTATAACTCCAGAACTAATTAACCAAATCAAGATTTGGTTGATTAGATTCAGCTTTATATACGGTTAAAGGTCCATAATTTTGATTGCTTCCTCTATGAGAAAGCCAAAATAAATAAATATAAATAATTATGGCTTAAAATAGAGGAAGCAATGCAGGTTTCTACTTGCTTACTTAAAAAATATGAGGAAGCAATGTACAAGTTTCTACTTGCACCCTGTTTATCTCGTGTTTTTACTTGACTCTATAAAGTGTTGGCAGATCTTGAAACGATATACGTTGATATATACTTTGCGATCTACTGTTCTCTCAACTGCGCGTATGCACATAAAACATTATTTTTTATAACATCAGATGCCCGTCGATAAAATTCTTCGCGAGATGTTATCTACATAACGAGTTACAAATCTATACATATATATATAACGTTTCCCGTGCGATTCAATAAATCGATTCAGTTTTTGACAGACTTTTTGTTCCTATGATATCTATCGGTGTTATACGAAATATGCTTTAACACGTAATAATATATTGGATCATTTATTGAATTATTTATTTATCTGATAAGATGCATAGATATTTCGATATTTCGCTAAAATTCTTTTCGACACCTTTTGCTATTAAAATCAAAATTGCTCTGTAAAAAGAGATTGTAACTCGAAAAAATTCATCCTTTCTTCTTCTCTTCTCGCTTAAGTTTTTCTCTCGTGAGTCGCTTTTCAACGGTACGTACGCACTAAAGCTTGTAGGGTAAACTCTGGTAAGATGGCCAACCTATGTTCTTTCAATCTAGCTCGCCATGAAACATCAAATGAACATGAGTTGGCCATCTTTCCTGTATGGCCATCTTACCCGAGTTTACCCTATATAATTTTTCCGCAATAATTCTAATCCCCCCTCTTCGATTTTAATAATCAAATATAATTACTTTATTGATGGTCCAGATTTGTTAAGAAATTTTAGCATTCCAACTAGAAACTTAAAGCAGTACTCCGTCTTTCATATCGGATAGAACCGTATACTTTATATGAGACAAATTCTTGCTCAATAGATTGATGATCTCTGCGAGCAATTATTCCAATAGGGTATAGATTTCTTTTGCGACTCTGTAACTACTTTCAAACTAAAGCTTTCTCGACTTATCTCGTAATGTCTCGTAATATCAATTAATAAATCAATCCAGAGTCTCGGCTTAATATAAAAATACTCTTCGTATTAGATTTTGTAAAATGTATGTTCTCTTTCTCTGACTATGTTAAAGAGTATTTTGTCCCGTTAATAAAAATTAATTATTATTATTATTATTATATTTGACATAAATGTAAAAATTATCGTAAGCGTTTCGTAAATTATGTTGCGGGTGGCATCAAACGGCGCTTATCACTAGTATATTAGAAATGTAAAACGCTACAAATGCTTAAAATATTCCTCGTGTTTGTCTTCAAAGTGTACAAATAATCTTTTTCGCTTCTGGTGCCATCGCTGTTTCTTTCCCTTTCTACGATACGTTGTATACATCGCTGTGGGATGTCAGAATGCAGTCGATAGTCCAATGAGAGAATTTCTTTTTCGAAAACGAGTTCTCCTCATTGGACCATCGGCCACGTTCCGACATCCCACAGCGACATACGACATATTGTAGAACAGGTCTTATTGTAATGTTTATAGTATAACTATGTTACATATTTTCAATCGTATGGAATTTTTTTTTTCAGTTTACTCGAAATTATCTCTTGGTGTTTACATCAGTTTGCAGTTCCATAATAAAAAATGAATATACGTCGAGAGAGCGAACGAAGAAACAGCGAATGCAAGCAAAATATTTGTTGACGTCCTACTCTCGCTCACGAGGCTGTCGGAGAAAGCTTTAATCGAAATTATCTTTGAATTATTTCGTTGCACGACCGTTCGCTTAAGTCTTAAGTAGGTATATCCTTAATAATAATCGTTCGATAAGTAACACTGAAAAGGACTAACCTTCGAGTTTCATGCCGACCTCGAGGCACTTCTGAAAACGGCAGAAGGGACACCGCTTCCGCTGAGTTTTATCGATGTGACAGGATCTCTCAGCCACGCACGTGTAGACCTTCTTGTTCTGGACGGTGCGCTTGAAGAATCCTTTGCAGGACTCACATGTGAGTAAACCGTAGTGATAACCGGACACCTTGTCGCCACATACGGGACACAGCTCCTCGATGACGATGTCCTTGGTGTCCGGGAAATCGGACGGGCACGGTATCGAGCCGGTCACGACACCGACCTGGCCCAGGCCAGGGTGACATAGGGTACCGCCGCCGGTCGGGACTGAACCGGCGGCGACGTTGCCACCTCCCGCGGTGACGGCCGGCCCGCCGCTGATCGCGGCGTTAGCCGCGCCTGGCCCGCCACCTCCGGCGGCAGGGCCGCCGCCGTTGCCACTGCCACTGCCGCTGCTGGCGTAACCGCCACCGCCGCCGTTACCTTCGAGACTGGTGGACGTGCCGCCGCAGGCTCCGTTACCGCTTCCGGCTCCTGTAGGCGGGAATAGACACGTGTACACTTTCTTGTTGGCGCAGATCTCGAGTGCTGAAGACGCGCCGCAGGTACCACCGCCACCACCGCCGTCGCCGCCGCCGCCGCCGCCGCCGCCACGACCACCCCCGTTACCGCTGTTGCCGCCACCGCCATTGCCATTACCACCACCGCCGCCGCCGCCGCCGCCACCCCCCGTTTGAGAGAAGAGACACGTGTAAACCTTTTTATTACTGCACGGCGAGCTGTTGCGCTTGAAGAAATGTTTGCAATTCTCGCACGTGAGCAAGCCTTGCAAACCGCACTGATAACTGGATATGTTCTTGTGTCCGCACACGGGGCATCGATGATCCTCGAGGGGGGCGTCGAAGAAGGCCGCCTCGAAACTCGACATGCCCTGCGACTGTGCCGCCTGATTGTGAGCGGATATTTGTTGCTGTTGTTGCTGCTGCTGCTGCTGTTGCTGCGATTGCGACTGCGACTGCGGCTGATGGCACATGGGCGATGGCGAGCTCTGCGCGCAACTGCTATAAGCCGACGAGCCGTAGTGCGGCTGCGGCTGTTGCTGCGGAGGCTGCTGTGCGGCGGCCTGCGGGCTGCCCTGCGGACTCAGGTGGAACGGCGACATGCTCAGGGATATCAGGCCCGAATGCTGCTCCATCTCCAATAACATATCACCCATGCGCGAGAAGCACCGCACGACGGACGGACGTGCTCGCGTATCGGCACATATATGTGTGTGAAACGGGGCTATACTTAAGCCCCCCTGCCACCCTCTCGGATGCGCCCGATGCGATGACACAGAGACGTTCGTTTTGACTCGTTTTGACTTTCCTCCCTTTTCTCACTCCGACGTTTCTTTCTCAAATCTTTACTAAATTTCTAGGCACTACTCTGCTATCGTCGCGTAACGTCGATCAAGCTGTCTTCTCGAGGAGGTGTCAATAAATTACATCTATATATATTTGTGTCTATCTATTCCGTTCAGTTGGTCACGTTCGCGGGACATCGCTCTCGATCCGTTTAGACGAATGCGTAATTTCCGGCAACCCGGTTGTTAAATGTTTCGTAAAATGCAACCTGGCGCGCCCGCTGATGTCGTTTTCGACGCCGGCAACGATGACGTCGATGTCAACAAATAAAACGCCGGCACAGTTCGTAGCGCGGAGGAAGCGCGAGTTCCTCCGCGGGTACGGAAAGAGAGAACACACTCGACTTTGGTGCCCTGGGGCACGAATAAGAATATCGATCACCAGTCACGCTCTTTCTCTCTCTCTCTCTCTCTCTCTCTCCCCCTCTCTCACTCTCCCTCTTTTTCGCGAGTTACACACGTTTACCGAGAAGAACCATCGCGCACCACCAAACGTATATGCGGATACACAAAGTCGTCGGTCGAAATCGACGGGACTACGTCCGAGGCATGATAACAATCGTCGAATGTCGCCGCGCGCGTTAACATTCGCCACTGTCGAAACGGAGCGAAGGAGCGGCAAACAGCACCAAGAAGCCCCCTTTCGAACCTCGTCGCTTCCTCTCCTGTCCGCACACTGTAATCCAACTTATCGCCGAGCACGATGCGGACGACGAGACTCGCGTACGACGAATACGTCCATCCGCATATCGCGCGTCCGGACTCCGGCGAGTAACACCACGGATGAGGCGGACAGATGGACGGACACACATGCGACAGCAACGACACGAGGACCGAGGAGCGCCGCGGTAGTAGCCACAGGGGCGCGCGACTGTCAACAAACACGGCACGGGTCTACGTGCGACACACAATCGCGATTGTATTATCGCGAGTGGAGGAAGGCGTGAAAGAGAGCGCTAGCACGCACTGTAATTCGGATGACTAATAGACCGGCGAGCGAGCGAGCGAGCGAGTTGAGCGAGTGAGCGAATGAACGAGCGAACGAACGGACGAGCGCGCGATCAACAAGGGACTCCGGGACCGGAGCTGAGCGGAGTGACTTGACAGCTCTGGACAGCTCGCCTATCTGCGTACGACTAGTTGTCCTCTCGGCTCGTTGCTTTCCCGAAGGGCCCGCCCCCTCCCTTCCGCTGCCCTACCGTCAGCACATGGATGGAGTAGGTAGGTAGGTAGAGACTGCCGGGGAGGCCGCCTTTGCGAGACACGGTATATGTGACGTATCGCTACGAGCGCGCAGTGGTAACAACGTCGTCAACGACGACGACGACGACGACGACGATGACGAGAACGGCCCACGTCGTTCCCCTGCGGCGCGTCGTCCAGGGACGTCGGATTGACGATGATAACGCGTCGACGATGAGGAAAGAGGGGAGCGAAGAGGTGGCGAGTGAATCGGTGGACTGAAAGGGATCCGGGGAGTGGCTACGGCCGCGTATCGTAATTCCGTCGCACATTACCATTTAGATTAGTTAGATTTGCAGGTAAACAGGACGCGCGCGGCGATCGCGGAGCACAAACACGAGCGAGCTTGCCGCCCCCGTTGACATTTAATTTCATCGCGATAATTACTTTCAAACGGATGGCTTTTTAAGTAGATTAAAATATTCCCGTACCGCGCGCACGTCCACATTCGTATAATTAATGCACTTTCGGGCCGCGAGCGCGGCGACGGGGTGCGGATCGGGTGACAGAGGTTGAGGAAGCGGGGGCGGCGGACGGGGGCTCGGGGTCAAACCAGGACCGGACGATATATTCGTCTGGCGATATATCGCCATTCGTTGGACGAGTTTTAACGGGCGCCACGTTCATACGCGCGAGTGATTTTAACTCGATTTTAATTCGGCGTCATACAGCCAGTTGCGC
This sequence comes from Temnothorax ravouxi, assembly GCA_030770255.1. Taxonomy (NCBI): domain Eukaryota; kingdom Metazoa; phylum Arthropoda; class Insecta; order Hymenoptera; family Formicidae; genus Temnothorax; species Temnothorax ravouxi. The sequence continues at coordinate 29,043 of JASTWP010001130.1, forward strand.
GAATTTCATTATCGTTATTGCAGTCGCGAAATAAAATCGTCAGGGACAGGCCAATGAAACAATGACACCTCTGCCGTGCATTATATTTAGTTATTGGCATCTTAATTGCGAATTGCTGAAGATTAAAAGATATACAGTGTGATTTTATTTATATTAGATATGAAGATATTTAAATATATCATTAGACTCGTGAAAATGTCAACAAATTAATAGACGGCGATACGAGTCAGGCGCGGTACGTGGTGCGCAAGTAAAGAAATTAATAGTTACAGAAGTAACAAATTATAATGTATATATATATATATATATATATACATATATTCCAACTTAATAAACTGCGTGCCGATTATTTGTCGGACTTGAAACACAGCTATCGTTGGAACATTAATACCCTTCCCACCCCTCATTATAATTCGTTACTTCTGTAACTATTAATTTCTTTACTTGCGCACCACGTACCGCGCCTGACTCGTATCGCCGTCTATTAATTTGATAAAGATATTTATTTCTATAAAATTATCATGATCATGTTTTAGGCAGAATCTTTACTAAGATAATAATATAATTAACTCAACCTAGTTATCGTAAAATTACTGTAAATGTAAAACAGTGACTGTCCGAAAAACATACAGCCAACATTTTTTTCGAGATGGTATATTTTATTCTTCTTAATAGAACTATCATAAAGAGATCCTTTTTTAAAGATTTTCGTTAGGAAGCATTGCATTTTTAACATTGAGCACTTGGTTGAAGTTGTACTCGCAACGAATATTAGACACCAAATCATCCGTGAAATGGCCGATAGAAAATATGAGACAATTATTGCGTTTACCAATAAACAGTTTTGTTTATCCAATCGGTGCTGTTTCCGCACTCCAACGATCTCCATGCTCATCCACCGGGATTTGTATCTCCGCTTTTTTCATCGCTACTTTTTTTGCTTCGATAACCATGCGATGAAACGGGCTATTGGCAGAGAAGGGGGGAGAAGAGTGGAAAGAGAGAAAGAGAGAGACAGAGTTTTGTTCGATAAATAATCGTTTTTCGTCATACAATCTTGTTAAAGAAAATCACTTAGTCATCGTCGCGAGAAAATATTTAGATTATACATACATATAATATGGGACATTAAAAGATAAAGAAGGAATATATTTTTTTTTTGTTAACATCGACCATCAACTATAATTAATTTGAAAGTTTGTTTTCAACAATTTGATTATTAACAGAAGATCGAAGAAGAATAGATAGACATATAGACAAGTTTATTGATATCGTAACAATAATTGATATAAAACGGTCTAGTTCTTCGCGAAGAACGTTCACACATAATCTTGACAATTATTATCGGCGATCAATTCCCATGATTCAAATCCAACAAATTGATGTCGTCAGTCGTGTGGCGGCTGTTGTATGGGGATGGTTTAAAGCCAGGACCCCTTCCCACCTTCTCCTAAGGGATATGGCGGAAGAGGTTTCGCGACAGACGGCCTGCAGCTCGTGTAAACAATGGCACTACCTCCTTCGGGGAGGCCAGGCGTAGGTGGACGGGCACGCGTGTGCACGCGCGCGCGTGTGCGTGAGGTGCTTATTGGGTCCGTCGGGGGTGGGGTGCGCAGAAACAACCCTCTGGCCAAACATCGCAACATCAATCAGCACCAGTCACTCGAGCGCGGACCATTGGCGCCAACATTGCGATATTGCCTGCATTTACATTTGACTAGGAAAAAGATAATGGTGGTGCGATAGTATTGAACAACGGTTGACCGAGCGGCCGAGATTAGATTTAAAGTTTCAGATTCGAAGCTTACGGAAGCTAATTATCGCGATGTTTTAGTCTGATTGCGTGCGTATGTGCGTGCATGTGGCGGCAGAATACGCCGGAAAATTTCATTAAAAAATTCACGCAATTACAAATTTCGCAATCGATTTTGCAAAATCGCGGAATACGACAAACTTGCGTGCGGGATTGTGCGGGAATGTAATTGTGCAATTTTCCGTTCGCTTAATCGTTACGGGAGAATAAATTGAAGTACGATGAGGAATGTAAATAATGCATATTTATCAAACGCGGCGAAAATCATATAACAACTAATTACGAATCGCCTGACGTAAAGGACGTTTGCGTATAACGGCAACAAATTGATATTACGCGACACGTCTGTGTTGAATTGACATTTACGAGTAGAGACGTACTAACCGCGCCCCAGTTACGCCACTGGCATTTCAAATAGCCTAAGGACATCCTCTGGGTGCCGTACAGATATCCTCCGAGGAATATCCCGGAACATTAAAAGAGCGAACAATAGCGCGTATCCTCTCTGTGCGCTCGAGTAAACTGAATAAGATATCCTAGAATTGCCCTTAATATTTCGAGAATACTTTATAGGAGAAGATATTACACTTTGAAAGAATAAATATAGCGTTACAAATACTTCTACGGGTTATAATGGAATTTATTACTTTTGATGAGATCCATAATTGAATTATTTGCCAGCGTTTTTTTTTTATTGAAAGATTCGTTGAAAGCTCGTTTTGGGTGAAAAGTAACCGGCTCTGTTTTGCATAGCATTAGCCCATATTATTGTAAGCCGACACACTTAATTCTCACCCTAACACGCGCCCTAACGATTTAAGCTCCTGCATGCCCCTTTGCTTCGACGATTCAACTGACACGCCACTCGATGTGACACATCGAGTTCTATAATATCTTCAGAGAATTTTTAAAGCACTTTGAACTACGCGAAAACATTAATGTAATTCTTTTCTTGAGAATATGTTAATTTTTGATGAATGGAAAGTATTTATAACTAAATCATTATGTTGTTATACATTATCGTGGTATTTAAGTTACATGGCATCTTTTGATTATTTGAAAAGTAAATGAAAACGCACTCATTTCTTCGTGCGTGCTCCGGTCGATGCATTGCTTCGTTCCGCACGTGACACTAAACAACCGACTGTTTCTTCCCCACGGGTGATACCAGGCAATCAGCTGAGCTTTCGACCCCCTGCTCGCCGCTATGACGTAGATGAAGATGGTAGATCCACTGTTGTCGTAGTGAGTCAGTATTTGGACAAGAGCCCCGTGCTCCTTTGCCAACGTGCGATTCAACTTTCAACAGCTTACACCCCGGGATGTCGTTTTTGCAAGCAGTGCGCCGCCAGAGAAGGCCTGCTGCATACATCAGTTATGCTCAACTGAAGATGCTGGTAATACTGCAGAAATCCTATGTAATACGAAGAGCAATTGACACAAATACGTGATGAGGGTTCAAAGCTACGAGACGCTAAAGCCACATGATGGAGAACACCCTGAGACTCTTGGTATACGCTTATTTACGTGTACGATCTTATGATCGCAATCAAAAGCTCTTGAATTTCTAGGAAGAACGTATCAAGAGATAAATAGAAAAGGATCATTAAAGATTTGTTTCTCATGTGTGCAGTTTATTTAGATCAAATTTGAAAAACGACCAAATCTTTTACATCCGAAAAAATGTATCGAAGAATACAAGAGTACGAATTACAGGGATCTAATTTCGAGTTAATGCACCATCCACTTATAATGTTACAGCCGATGGAGAAGCGTCGACCGAGTTAATACTGTGCAACTACTTCCTCGCAAACTTACATCCAACGCGCCGGCACCCACCTCCCATCTCTCACCCCCCCCCCCCCCCCGCGCCGTTGGATATTCCTCCTCAGCACTCCGATCAAAGCCCCTCGGGCCCTCAGTGTAGACGTTGCAGGCCGTGAGCGAGCTCTCTCTCGCGCGCGCGCGCACACACATGCACACGTGCGCAGAGATGCAGCACACTCGCCGTCTCGCGTACCTGCCGGGAATAGATTAGGCGTGTGTTGGCGCATTGTCGTAGGGACACATGTAGGCTCTAAGTAGGTTGCGTGTGTTAGTTGCGCAAACATGTCTGCAGCGTTGTCAGGCGGGCAGGAAATTACGTCCGCCTTTAGCCGCTCTCTATATTACGCCACCCCCCGGGTGCACCCGCTCTCCCACGCACATGCATATACGTACCCACACACACATACTCAGACAAGACATGTACACGCCTAACTCTCGCGCACCGTCACGTTCTGGCGAGGTTTATGTATGCGTATGTGTGTCCGCACGTACGTGTACGAGCGCACAAACCCACCAGGTCTCAGGACGAGGCGGGGGCCTCGTACCTATCTACCTACCTGCCTGAACCGGAGATATGTGTGTACACAGGCGTGTGTACCGCGCGGTATGGCAGAGATACCTCGGGCTAACAATAATGCGACTAGTTGCAAATGGGACGGATACCCGTATACCTGCCGACGTGACGACGTGTAAGATGGCAGCGGCATATGACGCCACCTCGAGATCCCGCGAGATCGGCACGTGGACGTGGAGCGCCATTAGCGTCCAGATATCGTGCCGCGATATCATGACGGCTCGCTGTCATGACATCGGATGTCGGCGTATAATGTAATCGTGAGGAAAACGAATAGCGCAAATGTGAAATTTAACGGTATTGCGCTATGACGATTAGAAGTGTGCGCTATTAGGTAGAATGCAAATGGAGAACGTAGACGTATTACGTAGAACATAATTCGTGGATAATACGCGATATCGTAAAGAATCGCGTTCTTTTTGTATTCATCCAACTTGATATATCGAGTCATACCTTTACTTTCTTTAATACCTTCAAATCATATTGCAAACATTACGTTTCTAAGTATACGCGTATTTGTGTCGAAATGAAGACATCAACATTAATTGCATGATGTAATCCAGTATCAGTGCAGGAATAATTTTTTAATGCTCTAGTATTATTAGTAAGAAATCTGCCGTTCTCGGTCGCCGTCGATATCGATTGACACCTTTTTTAGGACGATCGATCGACGGGACCTGGTTACCGGTCTAGGACATCAAACCGATCAAACTAGCTCGCCTGTCGCGCGCGTCGGCGTCGACGAATCACGGCAGATTTCCGCAGGTGCTCGAAAAGATGGACGTTCTCTTCATAGTCCTTTTATCCGTGCCGTCGACTCTGGTGCCTACCATTGAATCATTGAACACTTATGCGGGCGTGCACGGGCCCGTCCAAACATTTCGGACAGCCTAAGGAAACACATTTGCCTGCGGGCAAACACGCCGCGCGGCGAGTTGCGTCTTGTCGCGCAGCCTCCGGCTCCAAAGTGGAACGCAGAATGTGTCTGGGACTCTGTTTGCACTGCAGGACAATATTCCGAGTCTTTTAAAGGACGAGGAGGGAGAGAGATAGAGAGAGAGAGAGAGGACGCGCGGTGTTATTGCGTTTTCTCTACTACGCGCGCGATCCCCTTTTCTTCCTTTCGCAGCGTTATCGCCACCTTTACTTCCGCTTTACGGATCTAAGCGCATTAGATGATTTTTCTTTTAACGTTTACGCGGAAGGCACCAAATTAAATACCGTTATTTTTTATTTATAATTTACATAAGTAATTATATCTCTTTTGCAACTTGATAATAGAAGGAAGATATCTATCTCTTCTGCAAAGTCACAAAATGATTTCGGTTCTTTTCGAAGATATTAAAAAGAAGAATTTTTTTTGTCGATCTTCTATTGCGTATTATATGGGTCGAGTTGCCTGCGTTTGAAACCTTGAATTTTATAATACGCTATCAACGGTATATCTTAATTTCATAAAGAGGTATGCGTTTCCGTTACAATCTGATTTATTCTCGCACAACGCGTGACTACGTGTGCTGCTTGGCCAGCAACTGCGAGACGAGGAAAAGGGGACGAAGAAGCGTGTGCAAAATTAAAGAGGCGCGGGAAGGCGAGAGGCACGATGCGCACCAACGGCGAGTTAACGTGACCTCTCTTCGTACTTGCCGGGAATTCCCCTTCTGCTCCCCGCCTATCCGCCGGCGACACCGAAATCCTCTGGTGCGGCGGGAAGTCGTTAGGCGTTTTCCGACGCGAGATAAAATTCCGGGAAGCACGTTGGAACGACTCTCCGCGCGCTCTACGGGGCCACGGGTATTGTTTTAACGTGTTTGAGTCAAATATTGACGCAAGTTGGGCTCGCGAGGCGGCCCGGAACGAAACGCTCGCGGAACAAGATGAGACGGAACGACCCACATAGCGTCCATGTCTCGGAGAACCGAGAACCGAGAACGCGCCGCGCCGCCTTCTTCGTAACGAAAGAGAGGCAGAGACGTAACGAGGGAAAGAAAAATAGTTCCCCTTCATTTTTCTTCTTCTCTCTCTTTCTCTCTCTTTCGCTTTCTTTAGGCCATTTTCCATCACCGTTGCTTGTGCGAGATTACTGTCATCGGAATGTGTCGTAATGCACAGGTTTTCTCGATATCGCTTACAATCGTGTTTGACTTTCTACAAGAGATAGGGTTAAAGCCGCAGACTTAAGAAAAGAGTGATTTTTTTTAAGCTTTTATCGAGACATCGCTGACTTCATTCTCCGTTGTGTCGAAGACACCATCGACCATGTTCTATTATCGGTTCCATGAAGACGCTTTTCGAATCACTCAATTATTTCACATCCTTCCTCGCTCATATCCTGTCAAACAATCGCGACCGGGAACGCGCTTCGGACGGGAAATTACCACGTCTAGATCATCAAATCCCACGAGCAATGTGCGCTGCACGACGTGAGTCTCGGGAAACTCCAAATACAAGTTGCGTGCGTCATCTTCGATTTCTGAGATTCTTAAATTATCCCACTTGATTTTAATTAATGAAAATTTTATCAAATTAGGTTTTATAAAATTGAAAAAAAAAACCCATAAAGTATAACAGCATGATAAAAAAAATTATAGAATATAATAGTATATGAATTTATTTCCATACATACATTTTTACATCTTTATTTTATAAACTTTATTAAAGAAATATTTTTTGTATTAAAGTTTCTGTATAATTTTTTAAAGTATTCGTAAAGTATTCGAACTTTTACTGTTTTGTAAAGCACTGTTATTACACTCACCCTCTTTTGAAACGAGCGTTTAAATTGACATGTGACAGACGTTATTACTTCTTGAGGCCTCGCGAGTACTCGTGCGACAGCCATTGCCGTTAGAATACGAAGAGAAAAGCAGATCGGAGGAGATCCAGGGCGCGTAAACCGCTTTGGCTCTCATAAAATCTCATAACCCCGGGGCGAGCGGCGGTGTGTAGCCTCGGATTTCGAAATAGAAGAGGGGTCGATAGATACGATGGGGTATCCCTGAGAAGAAAGCGAGAGACAGCGAGGAGGACTCGTTCTATGGCGACGAAAGGGCAGCAGCGCCGACGTTGTTGTAGCCTGCGGTGAATTTTCAATGGGGCACCATAGGGCCCCCGTGGGGGAACGTTTGTTTGGACTTCGGATCGCGTCTTTTTGCCGGAACCCCGGGATTCCGTCGCGTGTACACTCGCATGGAAATCTATGTTGTTCAGCGGGGGTGTGCTTCTGCAACGTGTCGTTCGCGTTAGCGAATAGAATTTTAAACAGGAAATAACGGATGAAAAAAGATGAAAAAGGTTTAATATTTAATTTAATTCGATTTTTAAAACATTTGGTCGTGTCTGAAAGTTAGAAATCAGGTTGGTTTTCACAGAGAAGCAACATATTTTTGTATTGAATAATTTTATATTTAAAAATTTGCTTATTATATTACATTATGTTATATCACAGTACGCAAGCGCGCTATAACGTGACGAATCACATTCGGTGATGAGATAATCCAGTTTTTAAATTTTTCGATTTTTTATTCACCGATATTAATTAATTATCAATGATGATGCGACACATCGGGGGTTGTCATACCTTCGTGTCCTTGTCAAAAATAGGCGACAGTTTTATAATGTCCATGCCAGAGAAGAGTGGCGTGACAGAAGACTTTTATGAATGAGATCCGTCTGTAAAGGATCCAGGCGCCAACGAAATCTCGATTCACTGGGCAACGAGTGTGACACCAGTCAGCGGTCATTCTCCTCGGCTATTTCTTGACCATTGCACGGCATTTAGGTGCCGTATATCCCGAACATTTTCCGAAGTTTGAATGCCCGTGTAACACACTGTAAACATTTTGCCGTTGGCGGCACACAGCCGAATACAAGGAAGGGGGAAGGGGCAGAGAGGTAAAAGCGGGTAGCCAGTGGGCTTTCGATGCAATTCTAAACCGGTGGACGACATTGTGCCTAATGTTTGGACATGTGTTCCGCCTCGGTCACGCCTTTTGTTATCATTTTTCATGCACGTTTGTTCGCTTAAAATGTTGTTTTAGCGCTCGCGCCATCACAGTCATCAGGGTTGCTCGCAAACGGCTTGACACGATCCGACGACGTCGTCAATGAGATTCACCGTCTTGTTGATTCTTACGTCAAAAGATATCTTATCTAACTTCGACTTTTTTTCGGAAATTTACTCCGAAGTACTGTATGATTTTCTAATAATGTAACACTTGGCTTCTACATAAGATTCTGTTTCGAAATTTCCGTCATTTTTTGAGAAATTAAATTAAATATAAATTATAATAGTAATGCTTGTATAATACTTATATTGTCACTTGCATAAGTATCTTGTATATTGTTTTGAATTAGTTAATATTAGTCTGTCCTATAAAGCTAAAATAAAGTTTCACTTTTTCTATGTGACAAACAGCTTTTAGAACTATTAAACTTTCCTCGATAATCGGAAGTGCCGGACAAAATTCTCACAGGTTTGCTCATTTTCCGCGTGCTATTGCTGTTCGACGTCGATATATCATTCCGTAACGTATACATCCTTTCAGGCACCACGCCCCAACGATATACGATCGACATTAGTCTCGTAAGAGTGCTAGCGACGAAATTGCACGATCAGGGACTGGTAGAGGGGCGTTATGCTTTGAATACTGACATTTCCTAGGGGCGGTTTGGGCGGCGTAGGGGTATTCATCGAGTAACAGACAGCTCCGACAGATTGGCTAGGAAAGACTCTATAGATCGATTATCGATGACACAATTTTTTATCAGACAACCAAAAATTTATTTGAGTCATGTTGAAAATTTTATGTAAAAATAAATCGTTAAAATATTTTAATCTGTCACACATATTAATTATTCTTATCTGATCGTTGATAAAAATTAATAATATACATTATCGAAAGACGTTAAAGTTTAAAGTGTAATTTTGTTATATTAATTGCGGAAGTGACGTTATTTACTCATTATAATTACAATTTAATATAATTAATTTTTTTGGGAAAAAATATATGATTTTTTAGATATCTTATAAAAATTAATTTTTTTGAATTTCGTGATTTTTAACAGTCGTTATTATCACATCCGAAATAATATTTGATTTTTCGCAAGAAGGAAATTGCGTTAGGTATTCTTTACTCTCAACGCTTTTTTTCATCACGAGAATTCTAATTGCCGATCAAATTTGTTTAGGGGATGTTTTCGTAGCCTTAAGTCCTTTAGACAGGCCGCGGCATTCTTCGCTGGAAATAAATATTTTTAGCGCAGGTACGAACACGTGGTTTCTCACAATCGATCACCGATCCATTACAAATCTCGTACACGACTCATCCCCTCCTCATCAAAAGACACCTTCCTGCTTCTCTCCCGTTTATCTCGCGAAGAAGCTCCGAGTCCGAGGAGACGCGCCTGGCCACGTTTATTGAAAGAAAATATGTCAAAGGAATTTACAAAAAAGGCACAACTGAATTTCACGACAGTTCAGTCGTGGACAATACGGTCCTGCATCCGGACATTTGACTTTTGTCCGGGGTTTCGACTATTACGGTTTCTTCTGCTTCTCGTCTCGTAGATCTTACGTTCAGGACGTTCACATCACTGAACGTTCACGATCCTGATCTCGAAGACGTTTCCTCTTGCCATTCATGACGTATAAAATCGGCGTAAAAATGCGAACATTGTTCGAATTATGCATGATTTGACAAAGTTATTGTCAAATCATGCATAATCCAAACAGTTATCGATCTTTTAATTGATGATGTTAAATTAAAGTGTAAGGAAACAGAATATTTTAAATATTTAAATAAATGTATTTTATAAAGTATTAAATATTCGAAGTAACATTTCAGGGAAATATGTTAGAATGGCCTTTGTTTGCAACGTACAGTTGTTTTGTACCCAAAGCCGCTGTGTTGTTATCCATACGGCGAGGATAAGTAGGCACGGTATTACTCTTCACGATAAGGTAGTACACCCCGTCACGATATATAAGTACTGGCAATGAGACGCGATTCTCTTATAATTAACGATTATCAAGGAACGATTAACTAACTCTCGTAATTAATAAGTCATAATAGAATCAAGACAAACGCTACTTCTATCAGCAAATAATTGTCTATTAGTTTTGTGTGTTTTACTCATTTGAAGTGTATTGTATAATTCAAGTTGATAGTAGAGAGACTAGGAATTATAATTATACGATGTTACTTACAAACGATAATGACTTATTTAATTTACTTAAATTCGAATATATCTTGTGTCATGCTTTAAATTTTAATATAATTAAATATAATTTATTTAATAATTATTTATATAATTATTTACTATCTTTGAGCGCGGAGCACAATATGTATTATATTAATCTCATCGGATCGATAACTTAAGTAGCAGAAAATTGATATATTAATTTATATTATTTATTTATAATAAGTTATAAATTATAATGTACACATTTTATTGAATTTACACAATTGAATTACATTTTGCATATAATACTGAATTTTCAATTGCATATTTTCGAACAATCTTCGGACGCTGTCGCGTTTAATTATCAAATTCAATTTTATTAATCTCGTTGTGTCGTATAATTGTTAAGTTGAAGCTACAGATTTTACTTTAAAAATTTTCAATTATTTACGGAATGTAAATGAACGTAATTGACTCCAATGGATTGACTCCAAATTAAATGACGTGCTTAATTAGTAAGCCATTAATTAACTTTGCATTTTTATATTTAGTCACTTAATTGGCATAAATTCGGGGTATATTGATAATTGTTCTCTTCGCTCGAGATTCGCCGTTACTAATTAATAAGATATAATGAATGTCAAGCGGATAATAGTTTCGTATATGAGCATACTTTTTCACTTTATTCTTTCGTCGCAATACAGTACAATAACGTGAGCGTCACATCGGGAGTGTAAAGTGTCGTGCGTACAATTAACGTCGGGAATGCCGTATTACGAAGTGTTTCGTATTCTGGTGATTAATATACACGTTCGGTCGTAATTAACTGTGTTTTTGCGAGTAAGAATTGTACAAGTGACATGCGAAGGAGCCGCAATGGAGAAGCAAAAGAGGAGGAAAGGAGATCTAAGTTGCAACTCCACCGCTGCGCATCATATCCGTGAGTAATAGATTATATTTTATTATAATTTGAGAAAATATTGATTTTTATGACGTTTTTATGTTAGATATACGTAAGATATGTATTAATGTAGCATATATATATGTATATACACATATATATATATGTAGGTCCAGAGGTATGTTCCGGGACTGTTTACGTTTTTTGAAATGTACAGTCTTGGAATATAACGCATATATATGTAATCAAATTCAAAAAACTGTCCCGAAAATTGCCGTAAGACATGAATTTTTTCCAGGACAGTCCTGGAAACTGCCAAATGTCCCGGAATATATCGATGTAAAAAATAAACGTCCCGGAACATACTTCCGGACCTATATATATAAATATATATAAATATAAATTATACAGATAAATATAATATCTCACAAATCCACTCATTTAAAATGTATATATGCAAGAACAGATTAACTTGCAAGTAAAAAGAACCAATTATATAAAACAAAGATAAGAAAATTTTATACATAGAGTAACTTCTGGTACAAAGTAGTACATAATAGTCATTTTTACAAAAGATTGCTGTACAATGAATCTTTGCACTTATGTATCTATTACATGGTAGGGTACATTATTTTCTTTTGTTTCGCGATACTATAGGCTAGCTACTATAGGCTTTGATTATAATTTAAACACTATTGTAATCTTGACTTTCGTATTAGAATTTTTAATTTTAATTAATTTTTAGAATAGGTACGCTATTAAAGATAGTTGTGGGACATCTCATATATAAAAACAAAAAGTATTTCAAATTTTTTGTATATGCGAAACAATATAAAGAATATTATACTCCTGAATATTTTCCAAAAGCTTTTTCGGACATCCCTGACGAATCGCGAGATCGAAGTTGAAACTGCAGGATGTGAGCTTGATCGATAAGTTGACCTTGTGGCTACACAATAATCTCGATTTCTAATCCTATCGTTAAATGTATCCCGTAGCCTTGTTCTTTTGCGCGTGTATCGGGATGTACGGGCGTTTCACCCCAAAGTTTTTGGGCTCCGCAGAAAGGGCAGAAAAGGGGCCGCTTGCCTCGAAGCACGGATTGGATTGGATCAGCTTAACGTTGATTTAAGCCAATCAGCAAACAACCGGTCACCAGTGCCGAATCTCAGCATTGATCTCGTTAGAGCTCTTACAACTCCAATGTTGCGTTCCACGCAGCAAATAGACATCGCCATTCGATTCACACGCCGCGCCGCGCACCGGTTCTCCTCAGTCCTTTTTACTTTTACCGTTTCTTTAGGTCAGTTACATTTTACTTTAATTACAAGGTCTGGAACTATCAACCCTTTGTACTCGAAGCTACTTTCATAAAATTGAAAAGTAAAAATTAGTAATCGAGCAAAGCTTTTTTTCAATACTACGAAATTTACGAATAATTATATATTATAATAATGCCCAAATAATTTTTATAAATTAAGAGACATGGTAAAAATAGATCATTTCTATAATTATTAGAAAATAATCACGATAGATAACAGTGACAAGCAATCCATAAAACCAAGTATTTAACTTGGTTATAAAGAATTTAGAGCGTTTCGTGCTTTTATTGTTATTTCCATTTATGACGTGAATGAAACAAAGTCACAGATAGATTCGTGCCTGTCCGTACATTTAATTTACATAACGTCATACTACCTTTTGATCAGACGAAACTGGATGCATAAGCAGCTAAGTGGTCGCGAATGATCGTATAATTTGGGCGAGTATTTCCGCGCTGGCGACATAACGACGTGGCTAAACGCACTTTTATAAAGTCGCACACATTGCGCGCGAATAATTCACACAACGGCGGAGGACGCGAGGTGGATGTTAGTATTTTAAGCCTATTTAAGTGTGTTTGTCGTATAATATTGACATCGTACACACAAGCAAAGAGAGCACGCGTACACCCTTGTTCGCGCGCGAGCGCCCGTTCCTCTTCGTTTTTTTCTCTCTATCTGCGTGCGCCTGCTCATCTCTCTCTTTCTCTCGTTTCTTTCGTGACACTACGACCTGCACTACCCTCCTTCTCTTCATAAACTTATAGATGTGTATGCGTAGAGTCCCGCATATATACATATATACGCGCGCAAAAACGGGAAGAAGCCGAGGGAGCAAGTGAATCAAATCGCGTTGTGTGCTCGGCAAACGACGCTTGGCGTCGCGACGATTTTCTTGTTGGAACGAAGAATGAAAGTTTCTTACTCAGGAACTGACTCGCCGACTGATGCATCGCGATTGTGGATTTGCATGTACTTAACACTTTATCCATTAGACGCAGTGCCTACTGCGGATATTTTCAAAATTTGCCAAAAGAATCTTTAAAATATAAAATAAAAATTCTTAAAAAAAAAATAAATTATTATTAATTGTACTACAATACGAATTACATAACATATGTATGGCAATGTAATCAATATATAATGTGTTATTTAAATATATAAATATAATAAATATAACAATAAGCAAATAATTAGGTTTAGCTTTATTTCTTCAGATTTTTGAGAATATAGAGTTTGAATTTACTAATTTATTTTCTTACAAAAAATTTATTAATGACAAGATAATGTTAATAGTTAATTTCTTTTAAACATATTTGAAAGCTATACTTTTTATGTTTAAATTGTATTGTATATTATATATTGTGCAAGTAGCAGGTAAATTATTTGAATGTTTATTGTAAGGAATTATTTTCTATAAATATATTACTATTTTTTGAATTATCATATCTTGAACGATTACGATCAGTTAAAATCTAATAATTCGAAATAATCGCAAAATCTAATTGCAATTATTTGCTCCCTCGATAATGTTTGCGGATTTTAAATGTTTTAAACGCGACCGGCTGCTTGATCATTAAGCCTGATAATTAAAACCTGCAGAGTCATCGAGCACATTCGATCGGCGCTACAATGAAAGTCGAGTTTCCGGTTCTTCGTCGTCTCGCGATGAGAGATGATCGGCATACGACATTCCTTTAATCCGTCTCATGCTCACGGTTCTTCCTACAAGGGAGGGAGCAACAGTCCCGTTTGTAAACGGTAGCCGAAAAGTTGTCAGCGAGACCGATAATCTCCGGGTAGTCATGACAAATTACGGACGAAATTATGGGCCCGGCAGGGTTCTGCGTCAGGACCCGCCAGGATAAATGAGCGACCTGGTGCCAGGTGGGGCGTGTTCGTCCCATGCTGCGAGGCGAACAATTACGTAACACCATAAAACGCGCCACGAACGCAACGGGGATTCCCCTGGAAGAGCCACGAATCGATTTGTACACGAAAAGATATGTGTGCAGTCGGCATTATCGCCATCTCTTTACACCCATTGTAAAGTTGTATGTCAAAAATTGTGAAAACGAGAACGGAGACAACTGAGAACTCGAGAGATACAATGTTTAATTTATATTAATATTTTTGTAACTGCACATACAATTTGACAGTATTGTGTTATATTTTGTGGAAGGTTACATCAGTGAAATGTAAAGCAATCGAATTTATGGAAGCGTAATAGTATTTTTATTTCTGATTTATGACAATGCATATGTTTACGTATAATGAAAATAATAAAATCCGTATTAAAGCTCCATTTTATTCGGCCCAGTGACGTGCACGCATATATATACTTGGCGTAATGTTTTAAATAAATTCCTGAGTGCAATTTTTGAACCATATGCTAAATGCGATTTGATACGTCGAACTTGTTTTTGTTTGTCACAAATATTTGCGCGCTGCAAAATCACACAGGAAAAATCAGGGGGGAGGGGAAGAGGCCCGGTTTCTCCGGTATGATCGGATCGGTGCATTCAGAAATCGGGTTCGTTTGCGTACGGGGGTCTGTAGTTAAGCGCGGCGGTCGCAAACTACCGCCGCCGCCCGTCGCCGTGCCGATGTTTAGGTAAGATATTCGTTCTCGCAAATATTTGGAGATTGTCTACAGCCTCTAACCACCGCGCACCACTCCATCGGCTCTTACATTTAATTAATGACGTGCACTAACGTCCGGGGCGTTAATGCGCCTTAACGCAAATGTCACTTTATCTGCGCTGTTTGCGTTCCGCGGGCATTGCTGACTTTATTACTATTATTATTCGGATAATCCGCGAGGCGAAACGTCGATTTGTCCTACGTAAATCACGCAATTCAATATTGTGATGATCTGTGGTTTGCACCACGGGAAATTTATACTATTAAAATACTGATGATGTAAAATTGAGACGTCAGATATATAATGGTAGATATTAGATAAATTTATTATTATTTATTACTAAATACAACACTTTTAGGAAAGATTTATGAGGAATAGCATATGATTGAGAATGGAAAATACCTTACGAATCCATTAGGAATATGACTCATGTTAATAAAACACGAAAAGAAAGTAACGTATTATTAATGTAGCTATAATATTTCTATGAATTAAAGTATTAAGTACGTTAAAATATTACTTAAAATAATAGCAAATGTTTTTTATTATTTATTATTTATTTTATTATTTTATTTATATATTTTTTATTAATTTCTCTAAAATATATATTAAAGAATATTGATTTTTTCAGTGAGTTATATTAGTTAACAAGAATGGCACAATTCAATTTTATGATTAAAACTAGTATGAGTACAGCAGGTGTTTTAAAACTTTTTGATGAAAATGTAGCACATATATGGAACAAGACACAAGACAAACATGGAAAGGTGATTTTATAGTGTTCGGGTTAATCATGCGTGATCGTAAACCGCAAACCTTCGGGGTAGATAGAGGCTTCGTAAAAAACCGCAAGTCCTTCTGAATAATGTGGTCAACCATTAATCGGTTGTTAGGGTTGTCGAGGGCTACTGTGGTATATTTCAACACCGATTATCCGTGAATAATCTAATTATGTAATATCAAGCGTACGATATAATTGATTTTAGTATAGCGTATTCAATTAATTATGAAAAACCTGTTATTAAAAACCTGTGACAGAATCAATAGAAAGGAATCTATAATTAAAAAAAGAGAGAAAGAGCGAGAAGGAAGGAAAAAAAAACCAATGCACATGTCGACTGTCGACTCTCCAATCCATCGAGGTTGTTTTGATTTATCCTTCCAATATTCCGCAGCCAATTCCACTACGGCCGTTTCTTTCATTTATAAAATGGTTTTTGGCCACGCACACATGTACGTATATTTCGGATTGCAGGATATCGCGTCGACCGATTTCGGTCATAGCTCTTTGAGACATTTGTGGGAATTGGTACGCGTCCACGAAATCGCGATTAATCCGAATTCACGCGCGGCCGCACGGCACGTCGCGAAACGTAAATCGAAATCGCGGCGTGTAGATGAATATATATATACGGTTTTTTTCATTTCGGCGCGAGTGCTCATGGTTTTTTCTGGAATCGTTGGGTGGAGATGAACGATCGCATGAAGGTAAACGCGATGCATGGTAGTCGAACATGCGAGCACGGAGGACAAGCGAATCGATTACATTAATCTTTAGCTATTATTAACATATAGTAATGGACGGAAAAACAGAAATATGAAATAAAAAGTCGCAAAGAGATCATTCTTTAATTAAAAAAAAAAAAATAATAAATAAAAATGAAAAACATGTTACAAAGTATATCGTTTGTAAAGTTTTATTTTAAGTTTTGAACATAACATAGAACTTTACAAAAGATATATTTTGGAGCGAGAGGCTGCCGTTAATACGAAATGCACGCAAAATTTGTAGGATATTGTGCACGTCGCGTCGCGCGTCGTAGAGTTAGAAAAAAAGAGAGTCGTTGATTAAAACGGATTTTTCATTCGCACTTGTTTTCGGTTCTGCGGAGGACCGTTGTTGCAATCGAACGATTGCGCCAGGAGGCAACGACAGAAATGAATAGTTGATTAGCGCGCTATGTATGTACGTGGTTGCGAGCGTCGTGCGGGCCGGCAACTCCACCGGTATCTGGTCACTTATAATGTATGGCCTAGTCAGGTTCGTGGCGCGGTCCAGCAGGGGGTTCGGTTGACAAATCATTAACTATGCATCGAGCCGGCCTGCAAATACACGTTACTAGTGCTTCTCCGTACTGGCCCGATCCCTACCCCGCGCCCTCCACGGTATACCCATGTCCTACTCCTGCCCACGTCAACCTCTTGTTTCCCCTGGCCGTTTCGCGTTCGCCACCATCACTGACCTCCGGGTGCAATAGTCGACCTCCGCGTCAGTCCCCGAAATTGGCAATTCTAGTCGATCGGTTAAGCATTATATATGATATTGTGAAAAATTGTTACTTTAAGTCATTTCTCTCGCAATAAAGAGTTATTTTTTTTATTTAATCATTAGCCTTGGATTATACATGGTAATTATAAGAAAATATATAAAAATAGTACGTCTTGTGTTTACGCTATAATAAGATTGTAGACATACAAGAAGTCTTTTTTATACCCATATAACATCAACTTAATTATTTTTTAGAAAAATACAAATTAATATCTAACGATTATAGTAATTATGAATATTCCTGTGATTGACAAAAGTAGAGATGCTTATAAAATCCGAAGATATAATTTGTAAGTAACAATAAATAATATGCTGACTATGGAATCAATTTTACAAATTTCACAATACTAAAATCCTTTTCTCTTTATATTGAAAAAGAATTCAGCTGATATTCCTTATATATGACTCTATATAAAGTTTATCTTTCTACCTTTTTAAATCAGATCGTACAATATATAGCGTACAATGAGCGGAAAATCAGCGTCGCGAATAGTCGACAGTTACGATTAATGGGGATGCACCGTGGGCTTTCATCTCGCTAATGATCCGCTGCAATTTGTCGGCCAAAAGCACAATCGCGGTCGGGCCTTGCGAAAAAAACTCGTTAAAAGCGCGCTGTTTGACTGCGATCGGCGTAGGTCGGTCAGCGCGACGGGAATAAACAGGGATAAAATAGAATCCGCGAGATGCGGCGCGGGCGGCGGGGTAGGACGCGAAGCCGCGGAGCCGCGGAGGGTAGCACGGGGCGGCTGATGATGCGGTTTGAAGCCACGCGTACACGGGAATTTGTTGTACGTTATGCGGCCTCCAGGTACGTGGCGGCCCGGGGGATGAAGAGTCGGGGGGTGGTGGAAGGAAGAATCAGTGGAGGATCAGATCGGACCGGGGTTAGGGTCGGCACCAGGGTTGCTCTGCACGCTCGGATACCGGAGGGAGCGTCGCGGGAACGAGGGTGGCAAACCCCCTCGGCGCGAGGGTGAGAGCGAATTCGCGGCATTAAACATGGTGGACTCGCGCATTGGTTGCGCAGTAGCTGGGCGTTACGGGCCGCACCATCGACCAGCACGGCGCACTATACCGGTCCGCTGTATACCAACCATCCAGCGGCGTGTTCATCCCCTCTCATTGCGGAGAAGAGAGAGAGAGAGAGAGAGAGAGAGAGAGAGAGAGAGAGAGAGAGAGAGAGAAATAGAAAGTGAGAGAGTCGGGCTTCCTCGCTTTCTCCATAGCTCCTAAAGCGAATTTGCACGGTGCACTTTTGATGATCAGAAGAAGCATTATTTGTGTGTGTGTGAGAGAGCGAGAAATATAGCATAATGCGATAAAGCGCATGCTAGTCTTCCAATTTTCTAGGAAAAGCAACACTTTTCTATCTATCTTCTATCTAAATCTAATTATAAGAAAAATTTTAATTATAGATTATAAAAAATAATTATATTAGAGAGTTATATGATTAAAAAACTATATCATAATTATAAAATAAGTTCTAAACAAGTACATTGAAAAGCATCTTTTAATTTTTTAAAATATAGAAAAGTATAAATAATACAAAGTATAATAATCGGTTTAATACAATATCAAAAATATAAATAATTTCTCGTATAAAATCAAGAATGTACTATGAAAATTTACTTTTACTTCATGTGCATGATATTTGTATCACTTGTATGTGAACGAATTATACGCATAATTCTTTCTTGAGATGTGTTTCTTGTCAAATTTGTTTGAGTCTCATCAAGCCAGCTTTAGTCAAAGCCTGGAAGCATCGATCGTGTAACTTAATTTAATTCGATAATGTTCAGGATCGATTGTAATCGGTTCCGGAAGACGCTTGATTCTATGATGCATATTAATGCGATTGCGTGCTCGGGATAGGGCAAACCGTACGGTTATCGGCCACTTAAGTATTCGTTTGTCGTTAAAAAATAATTGCCAAGCATTTAATGAAAGATAATGTATGCGTACGTAATTTCGTTCTATCGTTAATTTTATAGAGGAAATACAAGTAATAAATGGAGCTTGAACAATTACTGAAATTAGGATTTACGTGTATATGCACGCGTATTTCCTCACCGAATGTGCGTCGTAGGTAATGCCCGCGTTGCAGTACGTTTTAAACGTAATTCAAACAATATTCGCATACCAATTGATATAGCCAAGTGCGATATTCAATAAAACGCGTAACCGGAAATATTTACTTTAGAAAGAGCTAGGAAATCGAATAAACGGCCGAAAATTAACTTGCATTGTAATCTAGATATCCGCGCCGTAGTTCGCGTATCACTAATTAAAAAGACGTTACAAAATGCAATATTGAAAAAGACGCGATTAGTAAAAGTATTTAATTTTAGAAATTACACAAATCCCAAGTTATTCTAGTATGATATAGAAAAAGTGGATTAATTATTATTTATTATATATATAATTTACATAACTTAATACTTAAATGGGTAAAAGAGTTTGTTCCTTGTCTTATTAAATTTTATTAAGAAAGTTATAATACTTTCTCTATCTAAAGTCATTTTGTTTAAAAAGTGTTATAGCCTCCAAATATTTAGCTGTTTGAAAATAACTTATAAAAATTTTATAATCTTCTAATACACACACATATACAAATACGGATTTAATAATAAAAGGATTGCTACAAGATACGTTCTAGTTCTCTTTACACGAGAAAAATATTGTTTACACTGGGGCCAATAAAAGTTACAAACGCAAAGATAATAAAAAGCACACGGAAGAATTATTTCAAGCGAGTGAGCCAGAGAGAGAAAGAGAGAGAGAGAGAGGGGGGAAGACTGAAAGAGGGAAGGAGGAAGACGCAAAGGCGATTCGGCGGGTCTGATAGTCTGATAGAAGAACGAGGGGTTGGAGAGGAGAGGATGCGCGAGTATAATAAAGGGTAAACACATTCACCGGAGCGGCGGAGGGTCCTTCGCGATTTCGTGAGATTTTCAGTTAATTTTCTGGTTCTCTCTCACGGACCACTCCATCAGGCGCTCCTTCCAGGCTTCCTGGGCTATCTCCCGTCCACTATTTGGATCCTCGGCCCCCGAGCCCTACCCTTCCGTAAGAGTTTCCAACCCTTCCAGCGAGGTAGCCTGGTATAATATTCAATTACATAGCTGCAAGTAAAGTCAAACAAGCCCACTGGGCCTGCAAATCTTTCTCCCTCTCGCTCTTTCTCCTTCTGTCTCCTTCCCTCGTCTTCTCTCGCCCTCTTCCCGGGTTGGACGAGTGAGCCCGCGGGGAGTGGGAGGAAGTATACACCCACCCGGTGTATATACACACCGCGTTACTCCACGTTACTTTATCGTAGCGTTCGCGCAGTTTGCAGAGACGCCTGGCCATCGTAACGAAGAGAGTGCAAATTCTTGTTTGGAAAAGGAGGGACTGCAGGCTACTCCAAACGTAAACGCTCGTCTCATCCCGTCGCGTCGCGCCGCGGAGGAGTAGCGCGTGCAGTTTGCGAGGGTTGCACCGTCTCGAATCCCTCTTTGTTATGAGATGCAGAAACGATATCCCGTTCTTCCAAATGTACGTAATTAGATAATAGCTAACTTGAGGAGAGGGGAGGGGGCTGGGGAAAACAAAATGCTATGGTTCCTTACTTTATCTAATACCATATGTGCGTAAGTGCTATAAAACGCTGAAATACATATAATTATTATTTTTTATTCTTTAGGAATACTAATTTATTATTTTTGCAAACTTGTATCATGTATTGATTAAAATATCCTGTAGCTAAGTAAATTTAACTTCAGTGGTGCCATCTGTAGAGATCTCGTGGAATGAATAGATTTTAAATTTATCTAGATTTAATCTAAGATCCTAGCTAAATATTGTGGGAATATCTTCGAATAAATTAAAAACACATTACTTTCAAAAGCATTGACGTTGCTGCACCTGATAAAATTAAAATTCTTTTTTTATTTAAAATGATTAGGTTTTAAATCTTTCTATTCGTTTATTATTATATAATATAAAAACACGTTTTATATTGCTAAAATAAATTATATATTATTGTAACACAATAATGAGAAGTTATTACAGAACTAAAAATAAAAAAATATATATAATTAACAGAATCAAATAAGAGCAGTGACATATTTAAACAAAATATAATTTTGTATACTACGATTTACTGAAATAATAGCACGTAAGTCTCGAGTTATACTAATTTGCAAATTGAGGAGGGATGATTTACTTCTCTTCTGCCCCTCAATTATCAACGATGATGCGCCGACAATAGACCCCGAAGTCGCCCGGAAATGCGGTATAATATCTCACGTTTAACCGTGGCGAACCCCTACGATCGACGCCCGTAACTACCCCTTGACGTACCAGGTGAATTAAATATGAATAAGCAGAATGCCGGTCGACCGAGCAATTCTCATGGCTCGCCCGGCCGATGAGACAAATGGTCATTTAATGGCGCTCGTATGGGGTAATTGAAAGAGAGGATTATTGGGCCCGAATTACTCGTCTGCGTAATGTATTTTCGCGAAATCTAGTCAGCCTTGTAATTTAATCTTGCGATCAAACGGATACAACATTTCGCGTAATACCTACATAGATCTACTGCATGCACATGTGTGAAATCTGATTGAAAACGCAGATTGATTACATAGCATTTTTTACGGATAAATATACCGTTATAAAGGAAGAGAAGTGTCATATCATTACATATGTCATTTTTATGAATTATTGATATGTAATAGTATGATATTTTTTATTCAAGGTGCGCAGATAAAAACAGTTTGTCGTGGATATCGTGCGCGTTACCTACCCTCTCTCGTGCGTCCTTAGTCTACCTCGACAAACGCCGGAGTCGTAATTATATCTTGAACATCGAGAATTACATCGAGACGGTCGATTAGTCAGTCCGAGATTATCAGTGAGGAATAAAGGTTGTCTCCTATCTCGATTTCTTGCTTTTGCGTTTCTTCTGCCTCTCCTTTCGCCTTGATGAGGAATTCTCGCCGGCTCTCACGAACACCGGGCCAGCCGCCGCTTAATTCCAGCTAATTAATAAACTTTTACCATCTCCGCGTGTTTGTACTCATCCCTCGCGCGTACTCGTCCACCTTCCTCCCTCGCTCCCTTTTGTACACTCCTCCGTGAAGAGGGAGAGAGAAAGAAAGAGAGAGGGAGGTAGGAGGGGGAGAAAGCGAGACCGAGAGCGAGAGCGAGAGAGAGAGAGACAGCGTTCGAATTCATCTACTAACCAGTTCGCTTCAAAGGGTGGCTTTGCTCGTTCGCTCGGTCCTTTCTCTCACCGTTCTATCATCCTTTCTCTCCCTCCTGCGTCGTTTCCACCTCCTCCTTCTGCTTTTACTCCGTTTTCCCCTCAACTTTACCCTTTCGAGAGCGAATTCAATCCGCTTCAAAGACACCGTACAATCATCCGCCTTCTGGTATCCGACGTTCCACCTCGAGATTTTCTATTTCTTCTCTCTCATTTTCCACGCTGTGAAAGAACCGGCCATTGTAGCCGCAACATTTCCAACCCGTTCGTCGAGTGTTTCCGACTGTATATGCGGATGATCCTCACATGTTCACACGCACACGCATATATGCGCGAAGCGGTGTAATTGTTTCTCGTGACATGATAACTGTAAGATTATAAAATGTAATGTTAATGAAAACAAACAGAATGTCACCATTCAAGTATACAATTAAAATTTTAAGTATGCTTCTCGATAAAATATTATATTTTACTACTTGAACGATTGTGTAAATTTCTCAATTTAAATCTGAAGTATTTTTTATTTTTATTTCATTATTTATATATGTATGTACATCTCAATGTATAGCCAACAGAAATTATTTATGTAGAATGAACACACAGTAAAAAGATCTGTTTTAAGTTAATTTAATTATTTTTGCCAATAAAAGTAAGTACTTATAGTCGAAAATAAAATGAGCGAGGATAAAACGTATTCGCGGTGTCTTTCATCGGTATTCATTAGGCGAGTGCGAGCGGGCGAATCCTGCGGTAAACGTGCTTTATCTGTCGACGGAGCGCAACGAGGACCCCCCCCCCGAGGCCTTTATTGGAGCATAATTCCGCTTAACACACAGTACGATAGTTATTGCGGGCGGGATTTTCGGGGGGATGAAAGATCTTTAAGCCGCCGTTTCTCCGCCATGTGCCCTGACTCCTTCGCTCGTCCTGCCCCCCTTTCATACATCGTTGTATAGTAGGACAAACACTAGTCGTCGGGTCGCTAATAAACCCGACTTCGGGGAACGTGATTTACACAGTCGTCCTCGTCGTCGCTGCGAGAGAGAGGTAGAGAAAGAGTACAAGAAAGAGAAAGAGAAGATTGTGCACCAGCACAGTTTACACGCGCGTGTAGATTTACGATCAGCTCCGACTACCGCCACACACCTCCATATGTAGGTACGTGTATGCACTCGGCTGTAACTCGAAAAAGTGTTGCGCAGCCGCTATTTGTTTTTCGGTTCACTCGAGCCGCCGGTTATGATCATCGGCGCGATGTAATTATCCGCGCGTTAGCTTTGAGCGCTTGTATACAGGGTCCCATCCCACTCGATGATAAAACTTGCTCGCGTTATCGCGCGACGTTTCTAAAATGCTCTCGAATGTGGATATAACAGAATGATCAGCGATCGTGATTCTCTCAGTTGATCGTTTGGGATCATTTATAAATAATACAATAACTTGACTTTGTAAGTTTTAAATCGGAGCAAATGTTTCAATTAGAGTGTTCTAATAAAAATTCAATCTTTTAATCCTGGTAAGTCTTAAGTGTTTCGCACAATCTGTATCATTTATTCATATAAATGAGAGAAGCAGTTGCAAATCACCCTTTTGCGATTTATCTTCCTCATCTCGTTCGCTTGGCAGCGCGGCGCGGCGCCTCGATGCGGCGATTAATTATTATTACACAGCGTCGTGTCATTACACGTGGATGCGATGTCCTCGATGTCCTCGATGTCCATCGTTTTCGCTTCCGGTCACGTGGACACCGCGGGAAAAAGAGGGTCAAATGTGAAGGGCCACCCTCATTAGGCGCCGTATATCAGGACATTGGCGCGTGGCGGCGACGCGTAATTGCGCGCCTCACCTGAAGCATATACCCGTGGCGTGTCACTCGTGTGTTACATTCGTTACATGCCGGTTGCGCGTAACGCGAACGTGTTTGTGAGCATTAATTGCGTAGGACCGGCCGCCTAATTTATTTGCTTCTTCGTGTCCTTCCTCCCAGACGTGTGTAAACCACTCGCGACGGAATCTTTTGAGTTTCCCACGCGACACGGGCACCTCGGTCCTGTTTCATTTGCCCAGCACAAATATTTTGCCCGGCCGGCATCTCCCAGGTTACGCCGCGACGCCCTTACGCGAATACCGTGGAAAAAAGAATATAAAAACTGTGGGGGTGGAAACATGAAAGCTCGAGATTGTTGTCTATACGGTAAATGCAAGCTAACCTTTCCCTTTTTCTCGCTCGGTTCTTGTCGATCAAATTATGAACTTTATAATATTATTTACTTTGATTATATAAATTACGATTATAAAATTGTAAAAAGTAATATGTTATTATTTTAATATATTTAACTATAATTATCGGAAGTTAAAAATTAAAATACGTCGCTCGCTAATTAAGATACGTCTGGCCAATAACAATGATATAATAACTGTAATTGCCTTGTGTCAACAAAATTCTTTTTCCAACATAAAATAGGTATTTTTTTTATCTAGCTGTATTCTTAATGTCTTTCGTCGATATCTAATATTGTGTGCCGCAAACCGCGGTTTCATAGTTACCGTCGTTCTGGCAAATGCCAGGAGTCTCTTTCCCGGAAAATTTGCCAACTCGATCGGCCGATATATTATTCAATCCCATCCCCAAACACTATAATTAACCAGAGTATCTTTGCGGAGTAACGATGACAGCACGGGGGACTGGTTACAAGCGAAAAAACGACGAGCGGAAAGTGGAGCTCGCTCGCCGGTGTCTCGCTTTAAATCGACGCGCGGATGTCTATGTATCTAACGCGAACAACTATGTATATTTGCCAGACATAAACGGAATGGCACAGTGGAGGCACCATGGGGTTGCTGCACCGGGTATCTATGCCGCGCCACTACCCTGTAATAATAGGCACTCAAATATTTCCCGATTAAATATTTGATCTCGTTTTTATGCCATTTATTAAAAGCCACAAGTGAAACGCAAGCGCGCGGGTGCAATCGAAATTCGCAATAGTGACGATTCTTTGATACAACGACGTTTGACTACTAGAATTCAGATTAGGCCGTCATTGGCATTATGTAGAGCGTAGGGCGTAGGGTGTCTAAAGATTTAATACCAAATAATTTTATTTTCTGTATTTTATCGCGGTATTCTAGTGCGATGTTCCCCTTCTCCCCTCCTCCAATGTTTTAAGCATGCGCATATAATTACTTTTTGCGATAGTGAATTGCACGTGGAAAATTAGATATATGCACGATTAATGTGTAGCAAGTTCTATTTGCTGAACTTTAAAAACCGCCCCCGCTGGTAAAGGACGCGATTGGCATCTCTCGTCAGTGTAACTTCTTTCGCGATGAAGTCAAACGTTTCTATCGTCGTCATCTCTCTTTTTCCTCTCTCTTTACCTCTTTTCTCCGCTTCTTTCCTCATCGTTTCTTTTTATAACTTTTTACCGTCGATGGCGTACGTCGTCCAATATCAATATTTTCATGCGCCGATGCGCATTTCGCACACATTCGTTAATTCGCGATTAAGTAAAAATTGCGATCGGTTGACCGGCGCGTTTTTTCCCCCCTTCACTTCTATATATGAGGTTATTTTTTGTTACATTGGCATATTACCGTCCGCGATGGATTCCACACTTTCTCTCTTCTTCTCTCTCGTGCTATCCGAGCCGAGGATTCTTTATGGTCAGAATTAGTCAATATATTCGGGACGATGAAGAAGGGAGTGAGGGATCCTCGGTAAAAGGGACGGCAGAGAAGGGTGCAAAACGTTCGCAAAGGGGGAAACGGACGGGCGAAGGGAATAGAAAGTGGCGGCTAGAGACACGAAGGTGGAGAAGTAGGAAGAACAGGAGAGAGAGATGGGTTGTACGATCGAAGGGGAGTGGCGCAAACATTTGCCTGCCGCCCGGTAAATTAAAAGCACACAGAGAGGAGAGAGAATAGAAACGAGAGAGGAGAGTGAGTAAGTGAATGAACGAGCGAGCGAGGAACGGATCGTAGGTGGCCATCGTTTTCTCTCTGTTCCCCCTGCCCCATTCCACATTCTCCTTCTTCTTTTCCCCTCCATCCGTGTCATTCGCTCTTCTCCTTGCCCAAAAAGGTCCACGTGAATGAAGAGACTCGCTTCCTACGCGGATACTTTTCTTCCTCTCCGAACCAAAGCGTGAGCGCGCGGTTATTTTCGGGAACCGAGTTTTTGTACCTTCCCTAAAGAATCTTCCTGTATTGTGATAATTTTTATACATGAAACATGATATTGTTGATAGAGACTAACACAAACAAAGTAACTTTACGTAATATTTCATAAATTGTGAGTATTGCTAAACAAGACGAAAGTAGAGGGCTAGTAAATAGTAATTAATTGACGAACGCGCAAATATAGGAAATGAGATAGTTTTGATAATATACATACATTTTTATAGTTTTTAGTATTATTTGAAATACTTGTTTTCCACAATTAGTTATTTATTCATTTTGTTCCCTATTTATATTGTATAGTATTGTATTATTCTACATTACGAATGCATTCATGACAATTTAACTCTCTTATCTGTGCAACGTTCGGTTTTTGCTACTCAGCAACCGCGCGTGCAAACACCTCCGATCATTATCCCGCTCATCGCGGCGCGTTTAGTATGCTGACAAACTGTCGTGATCGGGTCGGAACGCCGGGAATCGAGTTCTCCGTGTTCTTATCGCGCGTCGTTACCCTCCTCATTCCACTTTGTCTCTCAATCGGGCCCTTTTATGATTCGTTTGGTTGCCGTCCTCCTGCACCTCCCGTCAAACGTTCCTCCCTCGGCTATGCATGTCGTTTGCGGCGCGCATAGGGATAGAGCGGGATGGTAGCGCGAGCCTCTCTGTGTTGACAGGCAAATATTTGTCACGGCATACACCACCACCGTCAACCACCTCCGCCACCGCCGCCGCAGCCCGCCACCGTTGCCTCCGTCTTCGTCTCGTCAACGCGTCCATCGCGTTCGCCAACCCTTTTCCCGCTCTCCTCTCCCGCCACGAATCGCGTTTTCGCGCGACGAACCTGAGGACGTTATACGCTCTGAAAGACGCGCTGAAAATTCCCCGGTAATGCAATGATGACGTTCCGCTTCGAGCGAAACCCTGCGTCCTCAGCCTTCGTACAGTCAGCTCGCACGTATTTCGAGACTCGCATATCTCGAGACCTACATACTTTGAGATCTGAAAAAGAAGAGCTAAAATGAATCCTCGTCTGAAAACATTGATAATAATAAAGATAAAATGTTAAATGTTTGTGTTATTTTCTATCTATTTTTTGTTATTATTATAAAAATGAGATATTTATATTATTCACAGAGATAGAATCTTTATAAAAATAAATGTGCATTCTAAGATTAATTTCAGTATGTTCTATCTTTATACGAATTTGCAAGTCTGGAATATGTCTAAGTGACTTAAAAGTTGCATGAGGTGCAGCACAATGAATATTAAGTATATACGGAACCTGCCTCACAATGAAATACAATGAATAAGGTCAGCGTGACCAAGCGTAACCACTTTAAAGCGGAAGGTTAAGTATCATTTTAAGTTTCCAGGTACGCTCGTGTGCTTATATCTACCATATACTTGAGCCAAGAAAGGCTGGCGCCACATGTAAAATCGCATTATACGCAAAGTTATTTAACATATATCAACAGTACCTAATAACATTTTTTATGTAATTCATGTATAAAGGTAGTAACGATTCAAATTTTCTCTATATATGCAAGAAACCTCGAAATATGAAAACTTACTTTGTGTATTTTCACTTTCGTAAAAAAATTTTATAACAAAAATTCAGAAGACAGAGAAAAGAGGCAAAAAGATTCAATTCCTGTATTTGTTTAATAATGCTTTAAAGGTATAATTACATTTTTGTTAAAAAACTTTTTAAAATAGAATTTTGCACATAAGACAGAGAAGACTCTCTCTTATAACTATAGTTATAAAAAGTTATACGATTAGATAAGATTTTATGAAAGATAAAACGACACAATTGTTTTCTGCCATTCTATACCTATTTTATCTAATCTTTTCGCGGAATGTACGATTTACGAGATATTTTGGGACAACATGTACAACGTTGATCGAGATGAGAAATCGAGTGTTTGAGATCCATTATGATACTCCCGCGCAGCCGATAACAATATTGTGACAACGTGAAGTGCCATGTGTTTGACGGAAGGGTAAGCATTCGAATTAAGAACCAACTCAACCAACAAAATGACTTTCCGATGATCGCCTATTGAAACTCTCTTTCCTCCTCTTTTTTTCTTTCTCTATAATTATATAGAAATAATTAATTATTTAACAGAGCGAGCAAATTAGAAATTTGAATTTCAGTTAACAATATAAATGAGTGAAATAATTAACAATTCAATGATTTTGTTTTAAAAAGACACATAAAAAATTGTTTCAGATTATTATTATTAGAATTGTGTTGTAGACATGACGTATATAAAATTAGCGGAATTTTTTCTTTATTTATTACATAAACAGATTTATATGTAATATGTCAGCGTCGGAATCAAGTCAACAATTCGAAATCTAATCTAATTTTTCACGGTCGTCTCGTGCAGATCTCCGAAATTCGGAAACTGGATCGAGTTTGATCGGGTTGGCGATATTCGACGGCGCTTTATCATTCGATTAGCGACTGTGTGACGGAAACTGGGGTAGAAAAAAGAGAATTCTACGGGTGGGAACGAAATGCAATTGAGTCTTTGTTGCGCTTTTGACCCCGAAGTCGACTAGACTGGCTAGTGTCTGCCCGTGTTTGTCCCGCGCAAACTTTGTTTTTGCAAATAGAACCACGTGTTCCTCCGTTCACCCTCTATCCCTCCCTGGTCTCCGTGCACTTCTACCCCTCTTCGCTTCGTTCTCTCTGTGTCCCTCTTCCCCCTTTCTCTCTCTTTCTTTCTCTCTTTCCTTCTCTCTCTCTTCTTCTCTCTCACATCCTCCATCTCTGAATCCACACCCCTTTGCGCACACATGCGACAGGTGCCCGACTGGTAAACTATAACAAAAAAGCAAGCTCATTCAGACGATTTGCGCACGATTGGCTTCGCTGTTTGATTAAGGAGTTTATCCGGCATCGGAATCCACGGCGATTTCGCCGCTTCGGTGTTCGTTCTCGTTCGGGCTGGTTCTCGCGTGCGAAGCAGCTAATAAAATTCTTCTAATGTACACAGTACTGACTATTAATTTACGAATGTTTATAAAGGATTAAATTGTGGGTAAAAAGATATCGCTACAAATAGTGTAATCGATCCTCACGTATACCAAAAATTGCAGAAATTGTACATTGGTACTGCAGTGTACTAATATTGGTACTGTGTGCGTGTTTTCCGTAAAATAACATTAAAAGTATAATGAATCACATAGTTATTTCATGATTAAATTATAAAACGGCAAAGCAGTAAAATAGTCAATGAGATTTAATAACACTTAATGAAAAACTTCGAGTCAAACAGGAATGCTGTATATACTCTTCAAACAGATTTCTTGTTTCCTTAAAACTCATTGTGGATATGTCTGATGAGACCGAGACGCTGCGTCACGTGACTCGAAACATGTGTGGCACATACTAATTGAAGGGCCGGTCAGAAGCAACACGGTAGTGAGCCAGGCGATTAACACTTCCCGAAGACCACACGCATTTCGGGTTCCACGTATTAGAAAGCCGTTTTTGTGTGAGAAAAAAAGAGTTGGATTCGAATGTACGAATTAAATGAAACACGACAGATGTATTATCAGATAATCGTTTATTAACGAGATCATGCGCGCGGACATTGCGACACAAATGATATAACGATGATACATCTAAAGTTAACATGTCTGAAGTTTTACTTCTTTAGACCGCAGATCGTAGACGTGTGATTTTATAAGAAATAATGAGAAAAAAAATTCCCTCCGAGAATTTATCAGATTTATTAAGGTGAACCTTCGACTGATAGGTTCTCTCATTTATTGCCAACACGCGAATTTATAAACTACGGGGTTTTTTAGTATTGTTATTTGTACAAACTATACACACCTCGCGCGAGCGCGCAAAAGGATCGTGCCGAGGATGGCAACGACAGGAAAGATGTGAAAAAGCGACGACTTTCGGAAGTTCATGAAAGTTCGTTTACACAACTCTTTCCCTCGCTGCGATGCATTATGCTCTCGAGACGTAGTGACCTGAAATCTTCGACCTCTGCCGCTCTTCTCGAGGGAACAGCAACGCGTCTCGTTATTCAGGTGTGCTTTCTATGGGTTTGCGTTATACAACGTGTTTCGAAAATCGTGTATAGAGAATGGTGAGATTTTCTATATTAGCAAACGCGTAAGATTTCAGAAAGTGTTTTTTTCTGCTCTTTGGCGAAAATACCGCTTTCGAAGCACCAAAAGGTTTACGTATAGCAATATCGTAACAATTACTTGTTCGATGTAAACAGAATTATTTCATAATTGTCATCATTATCTAATGATGATATCGAAACCATAGATACTAGATTTCAAACAAAGAAGAAAACTATCTATATATATAAGTCGAAAGTTTTCGAGATATGTGTAAGAACTTCTCTAAGAATTATGACAAACTAATATTAAATGTGCATATAGACAGAAAAGCTTATGCAGTTTAATTACTAGACAAACATAAGAAAATCTACGATTTATATATATATTAATTACTATATATTTTGTCTCACTATGTATATAAATATTAATTTTATTTAAAGAACTTATTTGTTCTCAAATAATTTTGCCGCAAATACTTATTGTTTTATCATATATAGATAAAATCTTTGCCAACGCAGGCTGAAATCAGCAAGCTTGGCTCGTAATAAAATTTACGTATTATTGCACGGTCGTTGTCTAATTTTCGCGCAAACGCGAAAAGAGAAAATACGGTTCGAGAGTTCGATTTAACTGATACGAAACGTGCATCTCGAGACTGGTGTCATTTTCTACCCGGCATGCTGTCCGGCCGACTACTTCTTCTGATGGAGTGCTTCGTCCGCGCGCGCAATCCCGAAGTGCACTCGAGGCCGAGTCGAGAGAGACCTCTCTACATGGGTGGTCCATTCTTCTTACGCATGCATTATATAAGTCTTGTAAAGTTCACACTAAGGGCAACAGAAGCCGGCCAGACGATAGGATTCGTTAATTGTACCCGGTGACCGACCCGAGAAGAATGCGGGGAATGAGTTCAATCCAGAAATCCGATAGAAATTGAGATTTCGTTGTTACGTACGTTTATGAACCATTAAATATTAATATGACGCGCTTAACGAAAAAAGACAGTAATTTTTGAAACTTTGAGATACATTTGCATTTGCACGAATCTGAATTGCGAACGTAAGAAATTCTTTGGAGAAAATACGGTTAATCCCCGTAGCAATGGTATAAAAATTACTTTTGGAACACTCTATATACATGGCGTGCAATTCAGACGAATACAGAATCCGTCGGTTGTGGTCATAACTGATGCTCTAAAGCATGACTTGAAAATATAAGAGATACATATGCTCAGAATCGGTTACCATACGAAGTTGTCACGTTCGTTGCTACTGATATGGTGATTTGTCATCTTCCCACGCTGGGATCGTGGGTAATAAAATTACAGCTACGTATACATAAATCCTGCAAATTTCTTTCTTTCCTTCTCTTTCTCTCTTTTAATTTTTGTAAATTATACGTTAAAAGAGGTATGTGTCGAGACTGAAGTTTTATAATAGAATGTATTTATAATCAGTTTTTTCAAATCTTAATCTAAGTTTTACTTACAAGAGAGTTTATTATTTACTTTTTGCTTTAGAAAATGGTTATTGCGCACATAGAAATTAATTTATGAAGGAACAAAAGGAAAGAATAAACCCGAAGATTATTTGAAGAGCTTTGTTATCTTAAATTGTGTGATAGTACGCTGTAAAATTAAATAAGGAATTACATTTTACCGTACTTTTTATTCGCCAAAGTGACGCAAAAATATGTGTGACTAGGCGTGAAAATAACAGTTTACAAGCAGGATTAATTCTCTTTCAAAAATGGTCCAGAGCAATATAGCCGATTCATCATGGTGTGTCCTGTTCACTCTCCTCTTTTGGACTTTGGACAATGTACACGTGGGATCTAGAATACTGGGAGAGAGCGGGGAGACATGGCCTGTATTTTGAAGATAAGGACAGACCCTATATCGTAACGCTGACAAGCCCGACCCTTTCAGTACGATCAGATTTATCTCGCTTGCCCTTTAGGTTTCGCTTCATCTTCACCCTCTCATTGGAATTTCACACGGCCACGGTCCATCCCGTGCAGATGTAAAATATGAGACGCTTATATAATTGATGACAAATCTCGATTTAAATATTAGACAATTTATAATTCATTTCAGAATTCAGAGAATTGATTTCTATTTATAATTTTATATACCTACCACATACTTTGACATTCTAGTGATGACTAAAAATTTGTTCAAAGTCTGAACCGTGATTGCACATACTTTGACATATAATTTATATTCTGTTTTAGGTATACATATATGTCAAATGTTTAAATGTTTTCCATATTGTAGAATACATATACAATTATAAAAATAGAATTTTGATTTGAATTACAGATTGTATAAAGTAATTTATCTAAAGCAGAGCTGAGATTTACTTGTATATTTCGGGTTGATTTTGTTAACGCCTAACTATTTCCCATTTTGCCACTCATGTCATAGCGTACCATATAATAGATATTGCAATGCATAGATATTGCATACAATTTTTTAAGACCGGTTAAAATTGCGGATAGTTTTTTAAGACCGCTTAAAAATGTGAGCGGTTTTTTTGAAAACGCATAAATGGGCGTTTTTTTTTTTCAATACGTTTAACACACGCCGGAGTTTTTTTAAAACCGCGTAAGAAACTCCAGCGGTTTTTTTTAAAGCGCCTAAAGTTGATAAATTGAAAGTTTTTTGCTATTAATAATTAACCAGATATTTCATATTGATTAATATGATTACATTTCTGTACTTATAGTACGAGCGGCTCGTGAATTGAAATATCCCGCGTTGTGTTTACACGCGTTTGCGGCTCGCGTTGTTAAGACAACGGCGTCGACAACGGAATCGGCCCGAAATGGGCATTTCGTTTAAATTTTAGTTCCAGCTCTGATTTAAAACACACTTGTTGTATCATGTCATTGTATCCAGCTAAATAAGTAGTATGTTTTTAAGTATTTTGTAGCTACTAATATACCGGTTATTAATTTATATAAACATTAAAAAGAAGTTTTCATATTTTTGACTAACAATATAGATCTTTTTGATATAATTTTGTTGCTGAAAATTAAATGAAATATTGATTTTACTTTAGAGTAAATATTTTATATATGATGAAATATTAGTTCACGCAGATTGATTTTTATTAAAATTTTGTTTGATTATAAATGTTTAGAGAAAAACTAATAATTATTATAGTAATAGTATATACATATACATAAAATGGAAGTTTGAGCTCGAGCATTTACTAAACAGTAGAGTCATCTGGTAGATTTTATAAGAGATATAGTTCAGGACGAATCATATGCCGTCAGTTTTGTATATGTCGAAGTTAACGATTGACGGTAATTGCGAAATAAAGATAATTAACTTATTAGAAAATACTGCAATGTAAATGTATATAGAAATATAAATATCTATATATTATTTTAGGTATTTATTATTATGCAGTAACTTTAGATTTGTAAAAATTTAGCTATAACTTTCACCAAGATATTTCAGAAGCTTGTTACAATTATACAATTTAATCATTTAAGATATGAGAACGATTGCATTCATATTAAAAGTTTTTTTATATTAATATTTTTTATATGCACAAGATGCTTTAATATTTTTCGTAATGTCTTTATGTATTATTTTTTAATATTAAAAATTCTTCTAAATTTCTTTATCGACGAAACGAATTATTATCAGTCGGCAAATTCAATAGATGTTCGATCGCAATAGCGTTACTCTATAGATAATATTCTTTCGTTTCACATTTTGTACCTTGAATCAATAATCATTGCAACGTTGTTATCCTTAGTCGATTACCTTAGTCGACTTGTCTTTATTATATTATCGATCCTTTTTTAATTTATATATTAATAAATTGATACGAAATTATGGTTATCTGGGTATATGTGATACAGACAGCGGATAATCTGAAATAAAAACAAAATTTTAAAAATTTCATTTGGCGGCAATTTAATTTGTAAATTTATTATAAAATTATATGCGCAAAATTCTAAATCTATACATATATGTTGCAAATATTATATAATAAAGTTTAAATAACGAATCTAAAATTAATAAGTAAATTGATAATTAAATTAAGTTAATGCATTCTATACTTTTACATAATTGCAATATTTTTAAAGTATCATTTTATGATTATTTTTAATGGTTTTTTGTACAAGAGATATATATATATATATATATATATATATATGTATATTAAATATTATTATTGAAGTTAACAAAATCTATCTGATTTACTTTAACAGTTATAATGATATATACATTTGTATAATACATATGTCCTATATACTGTATTTTGTATTTACTTACTATATTTTCGATATGTTGTGATAAACTTCATTGCAGTTCTTTAACATATACAATTTTAATTTTAAGCAAATAATTTCTCTTTAGATGGTCTGAGATGATGTATATATAGATGCAGGTAGAGACAGGACACTGCAGGATTTAATATATTACATGTTAATTTATTGTGATTAATATTGTTCTCTTAACACTATATCTTTCTTAAGCTTCCAACACGTATTTTCTTCCAATGTATTCTAATGATTTTATCTATATCTTTAAACAACCACTTTCTTCTTTTGCTTTAACAAAAGCGACCGATTCGGCAATTTAATCAATGAATGTCGGGATGAAACGTTCAACTGTACTTCGTGACAGCAATAAATTAAATATTTAAGCTACGTCTGCATCAAGATTTTATAAGCCGTAATTGATAGTTTGCTGACATTGTGCGACATAACATTGAACTGCAGTAAGTCACAGTTTGGCATAAAAGTATAGCAGTGCACGACATCATGTATAAGATATGTATTTTAAAACTGTTGCGTGTGCGAAAACATCGTTCTGCGTGGGGACGTAAAACTGCAAGTTTTATGCCACAATAATGATATAGCTGTCGACTGCATAGACGGAAATCGCAGATAAAAAAATTGAATTGTGAAAATATAGACTCTTCTATGGTCAGTTAAATCTTCTTATTTGTCTACATTTGTGCTACAAAGAATTATATTCGTCGTATATTACAGTGCAAAATACACCTGTATTTTTTAACTACCGATAATCAAAAGACACTAAATTAAAAACTATCACTGTTCTTTTATTTTACAATTAGTTTCTTTTTAACGAAAATTTAATTATGCATTATTATTTTATAGTTATTTAATATATGTATGTAATTTGCTAACTGAAAATTATGTTTTTGTAAATTATAATAAACATTTTATTTATGATGAAATAATCAGAATCTTTCTATGATATCGAAAGTAATATTTACAAAACATAAAAAAATATATATGAAACTTATATAATACAAGAACATTTTGTATGATAAAATCTTTGCCTTATAACGTTACTGGGCACGACAAGCAGAAAAGAAATGAGCGTTTTGACTTTCACATTTAAAGTTCTTACCATTTGCGGATGTTGGCTACCGAATTCGTGGACGTCATGGTACAAACGTATCGTGTATGATGTATATACAATCCTCATAGCTTTGCTAGTAAATACATTTACGTTGTCACAATTGATGGATTTAATTCTATCTGTGGACAACGCTGACGACTTCGCCGAGAATTTCTATGTGACGCTTGCCAATTTCGTGGCATGCTGCAAGATGTTTAGTTTATTGAATAATCGTAACAATATTGCGATGCTGATCGACACTCTGATGAAGAAACCATATAGGCCTACTGAACACGATGAGATAAAGATTCGACAGAAATTTGACAAAATCGTACAGCAAGTATTTTAATAATAATTATTAGTTATACGTAATTAGTTAAACGTTATAATGTGTTTTACAGAATTAAATTTGTTATGTGAGAAAATAACAGTCACACAAAAAATATTGCGCATAATATAACATATTTGTCATATAATTAGGCATTGTTCATATAGGACCCAAAGCCACAAATACAAAGGAACTTTTTTTAAAAATTGATTTATTCGAGGATTAATTTTACATGACGTTAAATTAAAGTGTTAGAGTATTAGTTACGGCGTTATGTACATACGTTTTTTGTGCGTTGGCCTACGTTATGTTACGTTACATTATCATACGAGAGTCTTGTGCGGAGGCTCTTACTATTGGTTGGTAAAGTCTAATGAAAAAGATGATAAAGAAAATCCGAAAATGTCTATTTTACAGAACAAATACGCTCTACTACGCAACTCTGGTCGAATTGACATGTGCATTTGCTTTAGTAACACGTGTGTTTGAAGACTACAGAAAACACAGACTAGCTTTCCGAGCATGGTTACCGTTCAACTATTCTTCGCCGATGCTATTTCGAATCGCTTACGTTCATCAATCGATAAGCTTGACGGCTGGATCGGTCCTTCATATCGCTTGCGACAGCCTGATTTGCGGATTATTGATGCACATTTGCTCTCAGCTGGAAATATTGGAGTGTCATTTGAAAAAAATCGTGGACAAGCCACATTTTCTTCGTGAATGCGTCGTACGGCATACATGCATTTTTCAGTCAGTTTATTATTATTATTTTTTGAAATATACATATAAGAATATAATTAAAAATATAAATATGAAAATATAACCAGAAATGTTTGAAAGTTACGTCCAATCAATTTTAGATTTGCATTAATGGTGAATGAAAGATTTAGATTAACAATCACCATCCAATTTTTAGTGAGTATGTTAGTAGTGTGCTTCAATCTGTATCAACTGACGCAGACGAGCATGTTAAGTGCGACATTTATTCAAATAATGTTATATATGTTTTGCATGCTGACACAAATCTCTTTTTATTGCTGGTACGGAAATGAAGTTAAGCTAAAGGTATGCATAGATATATATATATATTTAATATTATATAACTTTGTATTTTTTCTTGAATTTTTTTGTTTTTTTGTACATATTTGAGATAGTATATGTATATATTTTAATGTTTAAGAGAGAGAGAGAGAGAGAAAGAGAGAAAGAAGAAGGGGGGTGCAAATACTTATGTTTTGAATTAGTTTATGAATTTTATTTCATTTCATCATATTTTGTATACATATCTGTAGATATATAAAATCAATTTGCAAAAAATGCAATTTGAGTCTTTCTCTATTTTATTTTAAAATTAAAGTTAAAAAAGTTAAAAAATGAATTTTTCTATATATATTTTTAAATACAGAGTCAGCAACTGGTCAGTAGTGTGTTCGAAATGGAATGGTTCGCATTGGATTATCCAATGCAAAAGAGTTTGTTAATAATTATGAGACGCGGTATGGTACCTATCGAGTTCACCAGTGCCTACGTTATCTCTGTGAATCTTGAATCATTTGTCAGTGTTAGTATAAAAATTGATTTTTAATCTAAAATTAGTGTGATTGATTTTAAATTATATAATAACTAAAATTATAAAGGTTTTTTTGCATTTAAACATAAATATATATGCAATAAATCGATTTAAAATAGATTGTATGATTAAGTTAAACCTAACTTTTTTAGCGTTTTATGTTACACAGTTAGATAGTTTAGTTACAAATAATTTATAATTTAATTATAGTATTAATTTTTCCATGTTTTGTTTGTGTTGTTAGAAATAAATTGTTAATTTATAATAAATTGGTTATTATTAATTTATAATACAAGTACGTAAGTAAGCAAATCATTTTATTTATTGCAGTTACTCAAGACATCGTATTCTGCGTATAATCTACTTCAACAAATGCGATAATAAAATAGTAAAAATACGAAAGTAGAAGAAAATTAATTAATATTTATATTTGTATAAACGTTATCTTTGTACGAAACAAATGTGTATATAAAAGTAAAACATCAAGTTAGAATATCATAATCAATAATTTGTGTATTAAATAAAATTACTAGATAAAAAGATATCTCATATGTTGTACAATATTTCCTTTTGTGCATACCATTTATAGGTAATGTCTTTATAATACTTTATAACTTTTACTCACGGTATGATTATCTTAATATGTTTAATATGTTTGTTAAATTGTTATTACGTTTGTGAGAATTTGTTCAATCACTTGTATTTTAAAAATCATGTATATATTAAAAATATTAAAAATTTTAGTATTTGAAGGAATAGAGCAGTCAACATAAAGAGAGAAGATTTTCGCTACTGCAATGCCGCTACTGCCACTTATCATCAGCTTGAAGCAAAACAATTTTTCAGTAAAAGAAATATACTTAAGGATGTATTACCTATACCTTCCCAGCCAAAAGTACAGTATCTGAGAAATCCAATTATATCGGTTGTATGCATACTTTAACGGCTTACTACTATTTAATATCATAACAAGGACATTAATGTTACTGGTTTAAGTGATTTTAACCAGTTTTTATAATTATTAACAGCGTATTTGTAAATATTCTTAGGCATGTATGTCCGTTCAGTCAAAATAAAGAGATCAAGCTGAAATTTACAGAGATTGTGCACTTATATGTCCTAAAAACCTGTGTTAAATTTCAGATCGATTGTCTGACTCGTTTAAAAAATATTAATTTTTTAATTAATTTTGTAAATTAAATTTTATAATTTTAATTAATTTTGAAAATTAAAAAATTAATATCTTTTAAACAAGTCAGACAATCGATCTGAAATTTAACACAGGTTTTTAGGACATATAAGTGCACAATCTCTGTAAATTTCAGCTTGATCCCTTTATTTTGACTGAACGGACATACATTTTTAAGAATAATATTTACAAATACGCTGTTAATAATCATAAAAACTTGTCAAAATCACGTAAATCAGTAACATTAATGTCCTTGTTATGATATTAAATAGTAGTAAGCCGTTAAAGTATGCGTACAACCGATATAATTGAATTTCTCAGATTACTGTACTTTTGGCTGGGAAGGTATAAGTAATACATCCTTAATTATTCACGACGGTGATCGGGGACTTTTATTCTTTATTCTCAATAGTGTACTTCGTAAGACATTATTTTATTCATGATTTTATTTTCATATAGAGCTACATGTCATAGTAATATGAGACTTATATCTATATAACGGTTCCATTTTTCTCTACTTGATATATGACAAAATTATCTGAGGAACACAATTGTACAATTTGAATAATAAAAATCTTGATTCACGAAGGGAGGCAGAGAATATCTTTGTCAGAAAATTGTGGCTATTTTGAGCGTGGCTATAGACATTCGATAACATCGTCAGTCTCGTCAAACCTTTTATTGCGAGCTATATACCACTGTAGAAACAATTTTGACGTTACTGCAATCAAAGATATTTTATCGAGTGATAATTTTGTCGATAGTTAAGTATTTTAATTGCTAGTTTACATAACGTAGTGTATATATAATTTATTTGCACAAAATTAATTTACGATAAATAATTATGTAATATGCTTATCTGCGACATTGTCTTCGAAATAAATGGAAAGAGATATATGTTGAACGTATCTTTCGTCATATACGGAAAATAGACGGAGAAAGTTACGATGCGCGTGTTAGAGTTTACACTTAAAATCTTAACATTCTGCGGTTGCTGGGTACCGGATTCCTGGACGTCATCATATAAACGCGTAATTTACCATGTGCATACATTCTTCGTACTTATGTTAGTAAACACATTTACTTTATCACAATTACTGGATATTATTCTTACCGTGGACAATGCAGACGACTTCACCGATAATTTTTACATGTTACTTACAACGACCGTCGTTTGTTGTAAAATGTTTAGTATGTTGGTAAATCGCAAAAATATTGCAATGTTAACCAATATTCTTACGGAGAAACCATGTAGACCATTGGAATCAAAAGAAATGGAAATTTATTACAAATTTGATAAGGGCGTGCAGTAAGTACCTTGAAAATGCCAAATAATTCTATAATTATTCTATAATTATAATTAAATTAACTGCTTAGTTATACGAAACATATGATATAATTTTAAAATAAAAAATAGAGATTTAAATATTTATGGTCGATATTGTTCACATTTTATATCTCTAAGTCTAAGTAGTAAATTAAAATATGTACAATATTATAATTTAAAAAATACAATAATATTCTAATATTACTAAAATTACATATTAAGAATATATTAAGAATATTAAGAAACATTACATATTAAGAAAAAATAGTAAATTGATATTAAGTGAAAGATTGAATTACAAATGAAACGCGACAATGTCTACAGCTATTTTGCAGAGCAACCACGAAACATTATGCAATTCTGGTTGAGACGACTTGCGTGTGCATTACGTTAACATCGTTACTCACGGACTTCAGAAGACGGACATTGACATTCAGAGCCTGGTTACCGTATGATTATTCATCGCCAGTTTTATTTTACATCACGTATGCTCACCAACTGATAAGTTTGATAATCGGATCCGTCCTTCAAGTTGCTTGCGACGGACTGATTTGTGGACTATTGGTGCACATTTGCTGCCAAATTGAAATACTGGAATCTCGTTTGAGAAGAATAGCACACGAGCCTGATATTCTTCATGAATGCATTCTGCAACACAATCGTATTTTTGAGTTTGTATTTATGATACAGTTAATATCACAAAAGTATTAATATTATTGTGTTAATAAAGATGTTAATGCAGAGGTATTTTGACTTGCAGATATTAAAATGACAAAATGTGTTTAATTGCAGCTTTGCTATCACGGTCAATGAAAAGTTCAGGTTTACTATTGCTATTCAATTTATGGCGAGCACATTGGTGGTGTGTTTCAATTTATATCAATTAACTAGGTCGACCACGACTAATGCAAAATATGCTCAGCTGGCGTTATATATGTGCTGCATGCTGACGCAAATCTTTTTTTATTGCTGGT
Source organism: Temnothorax ravouxi (assembly GCA_030770255.1). Lineage (NCBI taxonomy): Eukaryota > Metazoa > Arthropoda > Insecta > Hymenoptera > Formicidae > Temnothorax > Temnothorax ravouxi. Next base: position 70,953 of record JASTWP010001130.1, read on the forward strand.
ACGGAAATAAGGTGAAACTAAAGGTACGTGATTTTTTAAAATAATTATAAATAAATAATAATTTAAACAAATAAATCAATTAGGTATAGTAAATAATAATTAAATTAATTTTTTTTAAATATAATTAATGTTTATATTTTAATATTATTTTATCACAAATATAGAGCCAACAACTTGTGAGTAACATTTTCGAAATGGAATGGTATATGTTGAATGAGAATGTTAAGAAAGCTTTATTATTGATTATGAAACGTAGCGCAATGCCCATTGAATTCACCAGCGCTTATATTATTTCTATGAATCTTGATTCTTTTGTGGGTGTTAGTATTATAAAATGTTTTTTTTATCACAGGATTAAATGAATCTGATTGGATTTGCAATTAATAACAATATTATAAATTTATCCAAATAAAGTAAAATAAATTATTTTAGTGTATTTTTGTATTTTTTTTTCTTAAATTATTTCTAATTAAATTTTCTAATATTTATTGTTTACAGTTGCTTAAAACATCGTATTCAGCTTACAATATCTTGCAGCAAGTTTAATACAAACTGATACGATAAAAATAGTAATTACAATAACATTGTAATTTACATTCAAATAATTTTAAGAAATAATGTAAACAGAAACAATAGAATATTATAATTAATATTGATTCTGGTAAAACGGTAGTTTTTGTTAATTAAAAGAATAAAAAGAAGTTATTTATGTTTATCTTTCTACGATAGTAGGAATCGAGTTTAGTAAGAAGATTATTATATACTTGCGTACACGTAGTACGCTACGCGTTTATGCAGTGATGACCAAGCATTTGGTCGCCAACATCCACATATTGTTAAAAGTATAAAAGTCAAGTTAAGTATGTGCATTTTTTAAAAGCTTATCTTTTTTTACATCACCTGCGAAGCACGTCACAATACATGTAATTGTTTTCTGCAAACTTTGTGTAACGTAGAATATTATTAATTAAACATTAAACGTAACTTTAAAGTAATTTGCAATTTTGTCAATTAAAGAATGCTTCTATATTTCTATCATAAGTGTTTAATAGATATTTCTTTATTTTCGATTATTTACAAATTATATTTGTAAATAATAAAAATATTGCATTTCTACCCATATAAGTTTTCTAATTAATTTAATAATTGTAAGTAAACATTGTGATATTTGCCATAAAGAAATAAATCAAATTATTATTATAATAAAAAATACTTTAAGCGATCACAACCGATAAGTATAGCAAGCACCAAAATCTTTAGACTGACTGGCAATAAATGTCGACAGTCTATAGCTTTGTTGTCGGATCGAATTTCTTAGATGTAGATATCTACATTTGTGTCCATAATTCCACCCTTCGCAACTGGTAACTGCATGGCATTAAACATTTCATAACACGTATCCCTCACAATTTACCTCGTAAAATAATGTATTTGAGTCGATATGCGATACGGTAACAAAATTTTACTATTTGAAGAAATAGAGCAGTCAACATAAAGAGAGAAGATTTTTGCTACTGCCGCTACTGCCACTTATCATCAGCTTGAAGCAAAACAATTTTTCAGTAAAAGAAATATACTTAATTATTTACGACGGTGATCGAGGACTTTTATTCTTTATTCTCAATAGTGTACTTCGTAAGACATTATTTTATTCATGATTTTACTTTCATATAGAGCTACATGTCATAGTAATATGAGACTTATATCTAACGGTTGCATTTTTCTCTACTTGATATATGACAAAATTATCTAAGGAACACAATTGTACAATTTGAATAATAAAAATCTTGATTCACGAAGGGAGGTAGAGAATATCTTTGTCAGAAAATTGTGGCTATTTTGAGCGTGGCTATAGACATTCGATAACATCGTCAGTATCATCAAAGCTTTTATTGCGAGCTATACCACTGTAGAAAAGATTCTAACTGCAATCAAAGATATTTTGTCGATACCTAACCATTTTAATTGCTAGTTTACATAACGTAGTGTATATAATTTATCTCTAAAAAATTAATTTACGATAAATAATTATGTAATATGCTTATCTGCGACATTGTCTACGAAATAAATGGAAAGAGATATATGTTGAACGTATCTTTCGTCATATACGGGAAGTAGACGGAGAAAGTTACAATGCGTGTGTTAGATTTTACACTTAAGATCTTAACATTCTGCGGTTGCTGGGTACCGGATTCCTGGACGTCTCCCCACAGACGTTTGCTGTATCATGCATATACAATTTTTATATTTGTACTAATAAGTACGTTTACGCTGTCGCAATTTTTGGACTTGATCCTGAGCGTGAACAACGCGGACGACTTTATCGATAATTTTTACATGTTGCTTGCAATGATAGTTTCCTGTCAAAAAATGCTTAGTCTGTTAATAAATTGTAGTAATATCGCATTGCTAACGAACATCCTTAGGAATAAGCCGTGTGAACCGATCGAACTAGAGGAAGTGGAAATTCGACAGAAATTTGATAAAATTATTGAGTAAGTATTATGACGTAACAGCTTTCTAATTATTATAGGAATTAAATATAATTTATATTCGTACTATTTGAAATTTGCCATTAAATTTGACTATAGTAAACTATAGTGAATTTAGAATTAGTCAATTGGTCTTTCAGTATCTATAATATTAATTTTATTTAGTATAATATTAATTTTTTCAATACCAATTGTAAGTTATTAAATTGGAGCTCTATTACAAATCTCCCTAATATTATTTATAAAATATATTATATGTTTAATTTCTTTTGCGTCTGCTTTTACATAACGCTTTGTTTTCTATTAGATTTAGTAAAAGCTCCTATTAGTATAATTTTTTCGGAAAAAAATTGCATACCACCACTTTATTTTAGAAAATATATTGATTGCAGCAGATAATATTGACGAAGATATTGAATAATAAGTGAGATGTAAAACCGCTTGTAGTTACTTACAGGATGAATACGCTGCATTATGCGATTTTAGTTGAATTCTCAAGCTCGTTCATGGGAGTAAGATCATTCTTTACGATCTACTGGGAGAAGAAGTTAACATTCAGAGCGTGGTTACCATTCGACTACTCAACGACAGTACTTTTTCACTTTACATATTTTCACCAATTAATAGGCTTGCTTGTTGGAGCTATTATGCATGTTGCTTGTGACAGCATAATATGTGGACTACTGTTGCATATATGCTGTCAAATAGATATACTGAATTCTCGCTTGAAAAAAATCATGTGTAACCCAGAAATTCTTCGTGACTGTGTCACTCATCATAATCTTATAATGAAGTTTGTTTTATACAATTAAATATTAATATTAACATTAATATTAAAATAAAAATTAGAATTTTGCAATTTATGTATAATTGTACATATGTAGCATAGTATTTGCACAAAAGATAAATTACAAAAATGTTATAGAACAATATTGTATTTAATTTCCTTGTATTCAATATGTATTTTTTAAAAAGTAAGATATCTTTTTTTGTATTTTTGTAAAATACATTATTTATATTTGTGAAGTTAATTTACATTTGTAATAGTATATTTGATTACTTTCAGGTTTGCTGTTATGGTGAATAAAAAGTTTAGGTTGACCATTACCTTTCAATTTATAGTAAGTTCGTTGGTGATATGCGTTAATTTATATCAATTGACCAAAACGGATGCAAAAGTCATCGAAATGGGATTGTACACGTCATGCATACTGACACAAATTTTTTTGTATTGTTGGTATGGAAATGAAGTCAGATTGAAGGTGATATATTGTTAAAATAAATCTATCTTGTGTGATCTTTTTATTTTGTTATTATATCTAAAAAAAATTAAATATTCTACATTATGTCTTTTGTACATTTTAACAATGTAAACTTTTTATTTCTCTAACATTATTTAAATAAGGTATTTAAACGATAAATATGTAACTGTTACATATTATTGATGTGCAAGACTTCTTTTAGTTTTGTTTTAATACTTACATTCTTACATGTTTCATATCTTTTTTAGTATAATTGTTTAACTCGATATCTATTTTTATTACAATCGGGATAAATAAATAAACATTTTGTATCTTTGAATACAGAGTCTGCAATTGATCAGTAATCTATTTGAGATAGAATGGCTCAAATTAGAATCAGATGTAAAAAAAGATTTGTTAACAATTACAAGATGTGGTAGCATCCCTATCGAATTAAGCGTCTACACTATTCCTATGAATCTCGATTCGTTCGTGGCTGTTAGTACAAATTTATTTTGATTTGTAATTATGTTTCCATGTGGCGTGATAAATATTGATTTTTATAACAATTCTAAAGTACATATTCTAAATTTAATTAAATTTGCTTGCTGCAGTTGCTCAAGACATCGTATTCGACTTACAATATTCTTCAGCAAATGCGAGATGAAAGTATCGAAGACTAAATGAGAGATTATTATTTAATATTGTTATTTGTGCTTTTTATGTTATTGGAGTAATTGGTGCGAAGCCAAAAATTAAAATAAAATTTTCTTGACTCTATAATTTAATATTGTCATAACTGTATATTACACTCATACGAAAAAGAAATAATTTTAATAATGTCATTAGGTACTTGCGCTATATTTTTTCCTTTTACGCATCTTTACTTACTATATATCCATATTTTTATATATTATTTTATATTATAATGTACACGTGATATTATGGCTTATTACAATGTGCATAGCGCTTGACTGGAATATAACTGAATGATACAGCTGTAGATATTTCTTAAGTTCAGCAACAGTTCCAACAAGTTATAGAATATTTACCGTCAATTAATAATTACCGTCGCCAAAATCAATATAAAGCTGCAAAATTTATTACCACTTACATTCTCTGATGTCTGATTCAGAAGAATATCTAATACTGTAATATATGTATGGAATGCTGCATTATCTAGAATTTTCAAACGTCTAATATTTTGCTTTGCTTTTTAATATTTTATATTTCTCAGGAAATATTACTATATGTTAAGATACAATACTGTGTGTCTATATTTAACAACCAGAAAAAAGCACACTGAGAGGTTGATGCATAAAGATATTGTTATCTGAAGGACATAGCAATCTGAATAATAGAAATTGCCGCATATGGGAAGGGGACGTTAAGCAATACATATTATTACATGGGAGATCGCAAGGCTATAGACGTTCTATGAACGTCAGTCTCCCTCAAGAGTTTACCGCGCACCATAATATTTCCCGAGAAAATATTTTTATTGTAACATGATCTGAATCTGAACTAGTAAATGGTGAAAATCGTTGAACGAGTTGTAATTTAACTTCATCAATTTATTGTTGTTTTATATTGTAAGATACATGAGGTTTCACGTTTAAAATAAGAAAAAAATATACATATACATACATGTAGAGAGAGGATATTATAATCTCTAAAAAATGATATACGGGCATACGCGGTTTATCTGGGAGAAAAGATACTGATTGAGACTCTTCGACGGAAATCAATCGAAGATTAAAAATGCGAATATTAGCTTTTACGTTTAGAATATTAATGATTTGCGGATGCTGGATACCAGATTCCTGGACGTCGTATCAACGGTCAGTTTATCACGTGTACACTGTTTTCGTAATGTTACTAATACACACGTTTATGCTATCGCAATTGGTGGATCTTATTATGATTGTGGACAATTCCGATGATTTCACCGATAATTTCTACGTGCTACTCGCTATGATTGTTTCTTGCTGTAAGATGTTCGCTCTATTAATGAATCGCAGCAATATTGAGATGTTAATCGAGGTTCTTGTGAGTAAACCGTTCCAACCGGTTGGACTTGACGAGGTGAAGATTCGGCAGAAATTCGAAAAACTCATACAGTAAGCATCGCGAGCTAGCATCAGCTATTATTGCTCTACTAAAATACATACAACAATATTGCATAACCAAAATATATATTAACTTGCTTGCGCGCCTTTACATTAAGTTTGCTTTTTATTTATATGAATAAACAAATCAAACGTAACGCTTTAGCAATTGAAGAAAATATTGAATAAAAATTGAAACGCGAAAACGTGTATAATCATTTTACAGGTCGAATACGCTTCATTATTTTATCTTAGTCGAGTCATCGTGTCTATCTGTTGTTGTGGCGTCATTACTGACGGAATTCGGAAAAGGAAATTTGACGTTCCGAGGATGGCTACCGTTTGACTATTCCTCGCCGCTACTTTTTCCATTCGTATACGCTCATCAATTGATAAGTTTTACAATTGGATCTGTACACCATGTGGCTTGCGATAGTCTCATATGTGGATTCCTGGTGCACATTTGCTGCCAGATAGAAATACTGGAGCACCGTTTGAGGAAAAGCGTATATGATCCTAACATTATTCGTGAATGTGTTCTTCAGCACAATCACATATTCAAGTTTGTTTTTATATTTAACGTAAAATTATGTAGTACAAACTTTACACTATTTTTTAGATATAAGGGCATTTTTTAGGTTTTAAAGATAATAGTTTTGAAGATAAAGGAGTAATGAAATTCTTTCTACTAAATATATTTTTTTGTCAAATTGTACATATTTATATACTTTTAATTGATATATACTTTATGTCAATTAAAAGTTTGTAATTTTTTTTTAAATAATTTTCATCTGCTGTTTATATACTTTTATCGTACGTTTTTTACATTTTTAAGTTTTATACATTTTTTCAATTATTGCATTATTACTTTTTACTAATTTTAGATTTGCTCGTACAGTAAATGAAAAATTCAGGATAACTATATTTGTCCAGTTTGTTGTGAGTACATTGGTGATGTGCTTTAATTTATATCAATTTACCAGGTTATCGGCGTTAAAAACAAAGTATATGCATTTAATATTGTATACGTGCTCCATGCTATCACAAATCTTTTTCTATTGCTGGTACGGAAACGAAGTTAAATTGAGAGTATGTATATTTAGAAAAATAGATATTTCTTCTAATTTAAATATTTAGTATATTATGTAGATAAAATAAACAGTAGATCTTTTGATTGTTAAATACAGAGTCGACAGTTAATAAATAATGTGTTTGAAATGGATTGGTTTAAGTTAAATAAAAACGCTCAGAAATCTTTATTAATGATCGTAAGACGTGCTGCAGTTCCAATTGAATTTACTAGCGCCTCTGTTATTTCTATGAACCTGGATTCATTCGTGGGTGTTAGTATCGAAATGTGTCATATTATATGTATAATTAAACAGAAACCGTAAATAAAATTTTAATAACGAATGTACTTTCTTTTTTTAATAAGATATATTATTTAATATACATATTTTATATTACTTAATATATTTAAATACTGATATTTGTATGTACATTTAAATATTATTATTAAATATAAAACATTATGTTACATATTATTTAATATATTTTATTATTTAATGAGAAATATTATTTTTTTGTGTGTTTATGTGTTAAAAGTAATTTAGCTATTTAGTACACTTAATAAAAAAAATTTATTTCAATTAATTATATATTAATATATATTAATTGTAGGTTCATATATATTTACATACAATAATTTCTGTTGTAGTTGCTCAAGACATCGTATTCAGCTTATAATATACTTCAGCAAACGCAAGGATCGTAATGTTGGACACGTGTAGTAAAGCAAAATATTGGTAATATAGTACGCAATGTGAATCTATGTCACAAACATATGTATATGCATATAAATATCATACAATATATATATATATATATATATATTGTTTAATACTAACAAGTAACTCTTGTATTGTTGATATTATAAACAAAAAAAACTGAAATACTTGTATTACAATTTTTATTGCAATTTATCTTAACATGTGGGTTTTACTTACGTCATATGATAGTATCTAATACATTATAATTATGTTATTTACGATTGTATACATATGTATTATATTAGAAATTGTGATTATGGGAAAACTGGAAAATCAATAATAATAGGGTCAATACAAAAAAATAGGAATCAAGTCAGTAGGAATCAAATAGAAAGAAAAAGAAATTCTATCATCTATGAAGTCGATAAACTAATATTTTTGTTATTCTATAATTTAATATTGTCATAATTGTATATTACACTTACATAAAAAGGAAATTTTAATAATGCCATTACTTGTGCTATATTTTTTCTTCTTACGCATTCTTACTTACTATATATCCATATCCATTTTCATATATTATTTTTTATTATAATGTACACGTGAGATTATGGCTTATTACAATGTGACAGAATGTTAAAGTGCTTGACTGGGATATAACTGGATGATACAGCTGTAGATATTTCCTAACGTTCAGCAATAGTTGCAACAAGTTATAGGATATTTACCGTCAATTAATAATTACCGTCGCCAAAATCAATATAAAGCAGTAAAATTTATTATTGCCACTTACATCCTCTGATCTCTGATTCAGAAGAATATCTAATACTATATGTAATATATGTATGGAATGCTGCATTATCTAGAATTTCCAAACGTCTAATTTTTCGCATTGCTTTTTAATATTTTATATTTCTCCGGAAGTATTACTATATGTCAAGATACAATACTGTGTGTCTCAAAGGTGTGTCTATATTTAACAACCAGAAAAAAAACTGCACACGGAGAGGTTGATGCATGAAGATATTATTATCTGACGGACATAGCAATCTGAATAATAGAAATTGCCGCATATGGGAAGGGGACGTTAAGCAAAACATATTATTATTAGGGAGGGCTATAGACGTTCTATGAACGTCAGTCTCCCTCAAGAGTTCACTGTGCACCATAATATTTCCCGAGAAAATATTTTTCTTGTAACATGATCTGAACATGAACTAGTAAATGGTGAAAATCGTTGAACGAGTTGTAATTTAACTTCATCAATTTATTGTTGTTTTATATTGTAAGATACATGAGGTTTCACGTTTAAAATAAGAAAAAAATATACATATACATACATGTAGAGAGAGGATATTATAATCTCTAAAAAATGATATACGGGCATACGCGGTTTATCTGGAGAAAAGATACTGATTGAGACTCTTCGAAAATCAATCGGAAATTAAAAATGCAAATATTAGCTTTTACGTTTAGAATATTAATGATTTGCGGATGCTGGATACCAGATTCCTGGACGTGGTATCAGCGGTCAGTTTATCACGTGTACACTATTTTCGTAATGTTACTAATACACACGTTTATGCTATCGCAATTGGTGGATCTTATTATGATTGTGGACAATTCCAATGATTTCACCGATAATTTTTACGTGCTACTCGCTATGATTGTTTCTTGCTGTAAGATGTTCGCTCTATTAATGAATCGCAGCAATATTGAGATGTTAATCGAGGTTCTTGTGAGTAAACCGTTCCGACCGGTTGAACTTGACGAGGTGAAGATTCGGCAGAAATTCGAAAAACTCATACAGTAAGCATCGCGAGCTAGCATAAGCTATTATTGTTCTACTTGAAATACTGAAATACATACAACAATATTGCATAGCTAAAATATATATTAACTCGCTTGCGCGCCGTTACATTAAGTTTGCTTCTTATTTATATGAATATGAATAAGCAAATCAAACGTTACACTTTAGCAATTGAAGAAAATATTGAATAAAAAGTGAAACGCGAAAACGTCTATAGTCATTTTACAGGTCGAATACGCTTCATTATTTTATCTTAGTGGAGTCAACGTGTCTATCTGTCGCTGTGACGTCATTACTGACGGAATTCGGGAAAGGAAATTTGACGTTCCGAGCATGGCTACCGTTTGACTATTCCTCGCCGCTACTTTTTCCATTCGTATACGCTCATCAATTGATAAGTTTCACAATTGGATCTGTACACCATGTGGCTTGCGATAGTCTCATATGCGGATTCCTGGTGCACATTTGCTGCCAGATAGAAATACTGGAGCACCGTTTGAGGAAAAGCGTATATGATCCTAACATTATTCGCGAATGTGTTCTTCAGCACAACCATATATTCAAGTTTGTTTTTATAACTAACGTAAAATTATGTAGTACAAACTTTCCACTATTATTTAGATGTAAGGACATTTTAGTTTTTAAAGATAATAATTTTGAAGATAAAAGAAGTAATAAAATTCCTTCTACTGAATATATTTCTTTGTCAAATTGTACATATTCATATACTTTTAATTGATGTATATATACTTTACGTTAATTAAAAGTTTGTAATTTTTGTAAAGTGATTTTTATCTGCTGTTCATATATTTTTGTCGTATGTTTTTTTACATTTTCAAGTTTTATACATTTTTTCAATTATTGCATTATTACTTTTCATTAATTTTAGATTTGCTCGTACAGTAAATGAAAAATTCAGGGTAACTATATTTGTCCAGTTTGTTGTGAGTACATTGGTGATGTGCTTTAATTTGTATCAATTTACCAAGTCATCGGCGTTAAAAACAAAGTATATGCAATTAATATTATATATGTGCTCCATGCTGTCACAAATCTTTTTCTATTGCTGGTACGGAAACGAAGTTAAATTGAGAGTATGTATATTTAAAAAAAATAAATATTTTTTCTAATTAAATATTTAGTATATTATGTGGATAAAATAAAGAGTAGGTCTTTGATTGTTAAATACAGAGTCGACAGTTAATAAATAATGTGTTGGAAATGGATTGGTTTAAGTTCAATAAAAACGCTCAGAAAGCTTTATTAATGATCGTAAGACGTGCTGCAGTTCCAATTGAATTTACTAGTGCCTCTGTTATTTCTATGAACCTAGATTCATTCGTGGGTGTTAGTATCGAAATGTGTCATTATATGTATAATTAAATAGAAGTCGTAAATAAAGTTTTAATAACAAATGTATTTGCTTTTTTTAATAAGATATATTATTTAATGTACATATTTTATATTACTTAATATATTTAAATACTGATGATATTTGTCTTATATTTAAATATTATTATTAAATATGGGACATTATATTACATATTATTTAATATATTTTGTTATTTAATGACAAATATTATTTTTTGTATGCTTATATGTTAATAGTAATTTAGATATTATTTAATAAAAAGAAATTTATTTCAATTAATTATATATTTACATATGTACATTAATTATAGAATAAAAAGTGATTATATATATTTACATACAATAATTTCTGTTGTAGTTGCTCAAGACATCGTATTCAGCTTATAATATACTTCAGCAAACGCAAGGATCGTAATGTAGGACACATGTAGTAAAAAAATATTGGTGTAATATAGTACGCAATGTGAATCTATGGGTGCGGTCAACTTGACGCTACAAATGCTTCAAAGCATTCCTCTTCTCCTTTCTTTCTATACGAAGAAAGAAGAAGAAGGACGCTTCAAAGTATTTGTAGCGTCGAGTTGACCGTAGCCTATGTCACAAACATATGTGCATATAAATATCATACAATATATATATTTTGTTTAATACTAACAATTAACTCTTGTATTGTTGATATTATAAACAAAAAAAACTGAAATACTTGTATTACAATTTTTATTGCAACTTATCTTAACATGCGGGTTTTATATACGTAACTTTACTTACGTACTTTTACTTACGTCATATAATAGTAATACGTTATAATTATGTTATTTAAGATTGTATACATATGTATTATGATAGAAATTGTAATTATGGAAAAACTGGAAAATCAATAATAATAATAGGGTCAATACAAAAAAATAGGAATCAAGTCAGTATAGGAATCAAACAGAAAGAAAAAGAAAATCTATGAAGTCGATAAACTAATATTTTTGTTATTTCCAGATAGAGGTAATATTTCCTAGGATACTGAATGTCTCCTAGTAGAAGCATGGGAGTTACCAATGTCAATATTTTATGCGGCGCGTACGGATATACATACATCTCGTTCATGCGACATTCGATTGTCATTTTCTTTCTTTCAGCGGTGCTTTCTAACGTATTATTTATTTTTAAAGTATTAATATAACATACTACTATCAGACAAAGTCTATGCTTAACATTTGTGTTGCATGTGGAGGGGCATCGTTACAAATTAAATATTAAAAACAGTAAGATAATGAGGGGTAAGTTAGAGGAAGGAACGAGGAGAGTATTCTTACTGGAAATTCACAAATCTATAGACATTCTATACTTGTCCTTCTCAAGAGTTTGCCGCAGATTAGATTATTACTTGTGCAGACAATTTTGTGCAAATCATAACGTTTTACTTAGAGTTTTATTTGACAAAACTTTTGTATATTTATTTCAACTTATTGGAAAAAATTAATTACTCAATTTTTTTAGCTAGTTTTATGTATCTAAAATTTCACATAACTAAAGAAAGATAAGAAAAAATATATAAAAAGTATATATAAATTTTTATTACGATTTAATATTTTCACAGTAAATAAAATTTCAAAAAATATTATATTATAAAATGCGGGTATTAGATTCCACTTTTAAATTTCTAATAATTTGCGGCTGTTGGCGACCGGATTCTTGGACGTCATCATATAAACGCGTAATATACCATGTGTATACATTCTTCGTGCTTGTGTTAGTAAACACATTTTCTTTATCACAATTACTGGATATTATTCTCACCGTGGACAATGCAGAAGACTTCACCGATAATTTTTACATGTTACTTGCAACGACCGTCGCTTGTTGTAAAATGTTTAGTATGTTGGTAAATCGCAAAAATATTGCAAAGTTAACCAATATTCTTACGGAGAGACCATGTAGACCGTTGGAATCGAAAGAAATGAAAATTTTCTACAAATTTGATAAAGGCGTCCAGTAAGTATTATACCTCGAAAACTCGAGATTTAAATAGTTCTGATTGATATTGTTCACATTTTATACTTCTAAGTAGTAAATTAAAATATGTAAAATATTATAATTTAAAAAATGCATAATATTGTAATACTTATATTTATATACTTATACTTATACTAAAATTACATATATTAAGAAAAAGTAGTAAATTGATATTAAGTGAAAGATTGAATTACAAATGAAACGCGACAATGTCTACAGCTATTTTGCAGAGCAAACACGATACATTATGCAATTCTGGTTGAGACGACTTGCGTGTGCATTACGTTAACGTCGTTACTCACGGACTTCAGGAGACGGACATTGACATTCAGAGCCTGGTTACCGTACGATTATTCATCGCCAGTTTTATTTCACATCACGTATGCTCACCAATTGATAAGTTTGATAATCGGATCCATTCTTCATGTCGCTTGCGACGGCCTGATTTGTGGACTATTGGTGCACATTTGCTGCCAAATTGAAATATTGGAATCTCGTCTGAGAAGAATAGCACATGAGCCTGATATTCTTCATGAATGCATTCTGCAACACAATCGTATTTTTGAGTTTGTATTTATATATAAAGATATAGTTGACGCGCTATACAAAAATATTAGTATTGCCGTATTAATGAAGATGTCAATGTAGCTGTCATTTGGATTCGCAGATTTTGAAACAATTAACTGTATTTAATTGCAGCTTTGCTCTTACGGTTAATGAAAAGTTCAGGTTTACTATTGCTATTCAGTTTATGGTGAGCACATTGGTGGTGTGTTTCAATTTATATCAATTAACTAGGTCGACCACGACGAATGCAAAGTATGGTGAGCTGGCGTTATATATGTGCAGCATGCTGACGCAAATCTTCTTTTATTGCTGGTATGGAAATGAGGTGAAACTGAAGGTACGTGATTTTTAAAATAATTATTATGAATAAATAATAATTTAAACAAATAAATCAATTGGGTATAGTAAATAATAATTAAATTAATTTTTTTTATATAATTAATGTTTATATTTTAATATTATTTTATCACAAATATAGAGCCGACAACTTGTGAGTAACATTTTCGAAATGGATTGGTGCATCTTGGATCAGAATGTTAAGAAAGCTTTATTACTGATTATGAAACGTAGTGCAATGCCCATTGAATTCACTAGCGCTTATATTATTTCTATGAATCTTGATTCTTTTGTGGGTGTTAGTATAAAATGTTTGTTTTATCACAGGATTAAATGAATCTGACTGGATTTGCAATTAATAACAATATGTATAAATTTATTCAAATAAATTAAAATAAGTTGTTTTAATTTATTTTTGTATATTTTTTTCTTAAATTATTTCTAATTAAATTTTCTAATATTTATTTTTTACAGTTGCTTAAAACATCATATTCAGCTTACAATATCTTGCAGCAAGTGTAACAAACTGATACAATAATTTATAACATTGTAATTTGCATTCAAATGATTTTAAGAAATAATGCAAACAAAAACAATGGCATATTATAATTAATATTGATTCTGGTAAAACAGTAGTTTTTGTTGGTTAAAAAAATAAAAAGAAGTTATTTACGTTTATCTTTCTACGATAGTATAGCAATTATTAGCAATCGAGGGAGAAGAAGAGAGAGAGAGAGAGAGAGAGAGAGATGAAATAGAGAGAAAAAGAAAGAATGACAGAGATAGAGAAAATTATTATATAGTTTAATAATATTAAACTATATTGTAGCATGTGTATATATGTCAAATGTATATAGATATTATAAATATACATGTACCTAATGAAATTATATGCATATGCACGTTTAAATTTTTTGTTAGAAGTTGTAGTAAACAAAAGTCTACATGTAGAAAAAAGATGTATGGTATAATAGTATTATACATCTAGCATTTCGCTATGTAATAAAGGTAATATAAATGCTTTTTCTCACACACACAGAAATATATAATTTTACCTATACAAATAACAGTACATATAAAATATTATAACTATAAATAATTAAAATTTAATATTTGATTGTTTTTTTCCTCTTTCGTTTTCTTCACTTCGTCTCCAAGAGCAAATACATTCGAAATCCGTCACACAAACCTGATATTTGTGCACTATACTTACCTATATTTCTAATTTGTGATAATATTATATTGCAAAGCATATTATTGCAAAGTAAATAATATATGTGTCCAGTGGTTATAAGAAGGTGGTTGAACAAGAAATATCACCGTTTGCAAATCGACCAATAAATATATATATATAAATTTTTGTCAGTTGATCGTAAAATTATATTGCGTCTCATTTTTTTATTCGTGTATGTTAGGGATACAATTTGGGAAGCGGCCTACATTCCCGATTGTCAACAGCTTCGTTTGCCTACAACATTTTGCCGACAGCTTTGTTTGACGACATTCCCGATTGTCAACAGCTTCGTTTGCCTAATACAACATTCTGCCGACAGCTTCGTTTGACGACATTCCTGATTGCCTATAATTAAAAATACGAACGTTTGCGCAAATGGCCTTATTATATGCACAAATACATCGCACATATTACACAAATGACTTTATTGCACACATAAAATAAGAAAATCATATTAACACTTTGCACACACGACTTTGTTGTGCGCACATACACTTTGCATACATGACTCTGTTGCGCACATACACATTATTATAAAATAATATTAAAATAGAAACATTACTTATATATGTATAACCAAAAAGCATTAATTTTATGATTAATTGCTATAATTTATTTATTTAATTTAATAAGGATTATTTATTTGTAATTCATTATTCCAAAATTACGTACCTTTAGTTTTATTTAATTTCCATACCAACAATAAAAAATGATGTGCTACGCCAGCTGAACATACTTTTCATTCTTTGTGTCGACTGTAGTTAACTGATATAAATTGAAACACACCGCCATTGTACTTACCATAAATTGAATAGCAATAGTAAACCTGAACTTTTCATTGACCGTGATAGCAAAGCTGCAATTAAACACATTTTTGTCATTTTAATATTTGTAAGTCAAAATGACTGCACTGACATCTTTCTTAATACAACAATATTAATATTTTTGTGACATTAATTGTATCATAAATACAAATTCGAAAATACAATTATGTTACAATATGCATTCATGAAGAATATCTTTTGCACAAAATTTTATTTACCACTATATTTCCAAAATTTTGGCATCTGGAAAATATTTTGCTGTCGGATCAAAATTCTTAGTATTATATATCGTATAAAATACATCTATGTGTCCTCCATATATTTCCACCCTTCGCAACTGTTACATTATTCATCTTATAACGTATTCCTTATACCTCGTGAAATAATATATTTATATAAGGCGATATGCAACACGTATATACACAATAACAAAATTTACATACCTTACGGTAGAAGAAGAACAAATAACAAGTAAGAAAAAGCTTAGAGAATTCAACGCGGTTGCCAATGCGTAGTTTAACGTAGGTTATATCGATCGTTAATAATTACACAGCCATAAATCAAAACGTTTCAGCTCCGCTATTCTAGACATATCTGTAAAGTTAATAACTAGTTATGGAAAGATTAAAATTTCAGAGAAAATTTAAATATTTATAGCTTAAATATCATAAAATTATAACCTATACCAATATTAAATAAAAATAATACAATTTTTTATTCAATATTTGAGAATTCTATCTCGTATTTTCTTTATTCCGCCTCTGTAAAATATTATTGCATCTAAAGATATATTACCGTAAAGTATGTAAATTTTGTTACTGCGTGTATATACGTGTTGCATATCGCCTCATAAATATATTATTTCACGAGGTATAACATATTGTAAGGGATACGTTGTAAGATGAATATTGAAGTTACTAGTTGCGAATGGTGAAATTATGGACACACATGCATGTGAATATCAACATCTAAGAAATTCGATCCGCTACAGCAAGACTATAGACTGTCGACATTTAACAGTCAGTCTAAAGATTTTGGTGCTCGCTATACTTACCCGTTCTGATTGCTTAAAGTATTTTTTAAAATAATAATTTGATTTATTTCTTTGACGGCAAATATCACGATGTTTACTTATAATTATTGGATTAATTAGAAAACTTATATGGTTAGAAATTGTAATATTTCTATTAAACTCTTATAATAAATATAGAAGCGTTCTTTAATTGACAAATTAATTTAAATACGTTTAATTAATAATATTGTACGTTTAATTAATAATATTGTACGTTACATAATGTTTGCAGGAAACAATTATATGTATTGTGTGCTTTGCAGATGATATAAAAGAAGGTAATCTTTAAAAAATGCGCATACTTAACTTGACTTTTATACTTTTAACGATGTGTGGATGTTGGCGACCAGATTCTTGGTCATCACTGCATAAACGCGTAGCGTACTACGTATATGCAAGCATAATAATTTTTATAATTAGTACCGGTATGCTATCGGTATTAATAGGTTTCCTAACAGTGGACAATGCCGATGATTTTTGCGAAAGTTTATTAATACTAATGGACATATTAAATTCTTGCTTTAAAGTATTCACTTTGCTCATAAATCGCAAAAACATTATTATGATAATTGACATACTAATGAAGAAACCATGTAAACCGTCGACATCGAATGAAATAAACATTCTCCATAAATTCGATAAAAGCATAGAGTAAGTATTAACAAACATCAATAATATCATAATATATTGTATTATTATTTAATAATAATAAAACTTAAAATTTATTTTGTGTTCTTTTCATATCTAGATTTTTTTACGTAAAGATTTATTTTTCTATTTAAATGTTTTTACATAGTTAATGTACGGTAAATAGGAACATACGCAAGAGTTATTAAAAATAAAATGTTTTTTAAATTAACTTATAAAGTTCTAGAGTGTCCCACAGAGTTTATTCTGGAAGATTCCGCATTTTTCTGTTTTATTACCTTGTACTCCAATTTTATAATTAAAATTTTTAGAACGTATTGGTATTTAGGGGTAAGATGAATTGCTTTTTCTGAAAAGGCCGTAGCCGGTTTTCATACGGCGAGATGCCTTCAGCGATATCGGGCTGATTTTGACACAAAAGGGCGCCGGACCTCATGACCCAACACTAAATTAACATTTATATCAGGTTCTGAAACAACGTGGTTCCAGAGTTATAATGTAAAACTCAAAAATCAAAAAGTTTTTTTTTCTTCGGAACGGGAAAAGTTAGGACCTTGAAAAAAATTTGGGAAGTAAGATACCTTAGGAGGGCTCAAACAAGTATGGTTTAATTAGATTCCGACATCTATAGGGTGTTCAAAAAAATATTTTAATTTTTAAAACAAGATTCTTTTAAACAATCCACGTTGTTCTAAAAGGTGATATGAATGGTAATTAATTAGTGTTGGGTCATGAGGTACCTTATGTGTAAAAATCAGCCCGATATCGCCAGGGGCATTTTGCCATACGAAAATCTGCTCCGGTCTTTAGTCGGCGAGGGAATATCTAAAAAGGAAGATTAAAAGTTGAAAATGAAGGTAAAAGAAGTAGAAGTAGAAGGTAATAGAAGTAGTGATCTCTACCTCTTTACTGACAAATATTCAACTAATAAATAATTTCAACTTCCTTCTTAAGTAGAATAAATCTATATGATTATTATTATTTGAGTGGCCTATAATATAAATTCTATTTAAGAAGATAGACAAAATTATATTTATTAGTTAAATATTTTTCAGTAAATAGACCAAATT